>JBBBDQ010028777.1:0-5000 GCA_037127315.1 Ascarosepion bandense | reverse complement strand
ACACTTGATCTCTTTCGAGTGCTATTTCTCTGTGGTTCGTTCTCGTTTAGGTCTTTTATGACCCGGGCCATACCCATCCCCAATGGTTCTCATCCGATCACCGAAGTTAAGCAACTTTGAGCCTGGACAGCACATAGATGGAGTACCAGGTGCTGAAAGCATCTATGAAGGATGTGCTTTGTGGTGCAGTGGATATCGGCTCGGAACGAGAAATCGGGGAGCCAAGTTCGAATTCCAGCTGAATTCATTGCATTCACTTACGCGCAAATACCTTTGGGAAAGGTATTAATCTGCCTCTTCCTTCCAGTTATGGGTTAAATAACAGGACAGATTGGGTTCTATAGCCTTGGTCGGCAACTAGTCTACTGCAGAAAGCAATGGCAACCTACTGCGGGATAATCTTTTGCCCAGTCAGTCATGTCTCTGTCAGGACATGATCGCCCAAGCGTGTATCACGTATGGCACTCAACTGACTGAATTAAATAATGTCATAGTTTTATTGCATTTTTTATTTTAGTATTAGGAGCAGATTTTCAGACAAAGGGGCCAAATGGTTGAAAAAAATAATAGATGAGTCCTTTAACTAATAAAACCAATTTTACCTACAAAACTTTTCTTGAAATTTAATGAATTTACATAGAGGTTGGGATTACAGATGTAAAAAAAATATTTTTACAAAGATTTTTAACAAATAATGATTTCAAATATAATTTCATTCATTTGTGAATAAGTCCTGAAAGTTTCATTAAAACCTGAAAATTATTTGATTTTTACAAGAATTTTCAAATTAATGTGTTTGTCACCGGAAAAATCAGAGTTAATACATTATCCATTGTAAACACTCGTAATGAAATTTAAAAAGGTTTGTTTACCAAAATTTCGAACATGTTAGAAAGGATTCAATCAGTTGAGATACACACTTTGGGCGATCATGTCTCGAAAGAGATATGACTGACTGGGCAGATGATTATCCTGCAGTAGGTTGCCATTGCTTTCTACGGTAAACTGGTTGCCAGCCAAGGCTGTAGAACCCAATCTGTCTTATTATTTAACCCATAACTGGAGGGAAGAGACTGATTAAATACCTTTATCAAGGGTATTTGCGCATAAAGAAGTGAATGCTAGGAATTCAAATGGATTGCGAACTTGGCTTCCTTTGAGACATGATCGTCCAAAGTGTTTATCATATATGGCACTTAACAGACTGACTGATAGTAGTTGAAAACATGATTAAGGCTTCTACTGGACATAAAGTGGGGGATCGGTTTTCTATTGTTATGAAGTAATAAACTGATCCCCCAATAATTACTAAATACAATCCGTCTCTTCCTTCAACTATAAATTATATCAGAGTTTGATTGCACTTTTTTATTTTACTCTTCGGAGCAGATTTCCGATTAGGTTGTCCACTTTAAAATAAAAAAAAAACATAGATGATTTATATGCCCCAATGAGTCCTGCGTTTAACTAATAAAAATAAAAATTTTGCAGCTAATTAAGATTTATTAAAATTTCACAGATTTACGTAGAGGGGGGGGGGGGGGTAACAGAGTTAAAAAAAATACTTCACCAAGATATTTCAAAAATAATTTCATTCATTTGTGAATGAGTACTGAAAGTTTCATTCAAATCTGACAATTATTTGATTTTTGCGAGAATTTCCAAATTAATGTGTTTGTCACCGGGAAAAAAAAGTGGGTTATGTCATCATTACGTTACCCATTGTAAAAACAGTC
Source organism: Ascarosepion bandense (assembly GCA_037127315.1). Lineage (NCBI taxonomy): Eukaryota > Metazoa > Mollusca > Cephalopoda > Sepiida > Sepiidae > Ascarosepion > Ascarosepion bandense. The sequence goes on along the minus strand of JBBBDQ010028777.1, from coordinate 3,264 downwards.
GTAAATTTTTTTTTAGCCGCTAATTCATATAAAAACAAAATTTTCTAACAAAATTTCAAAAATGTAAGCAGGGATTAAATTTTTTTTAAATAATTAAAAATTACTTTGATCTTTCCTATTAATAATAACATGAATATTTTGATGGAAAAAGTTTGTTTTATTAAGTTTGGAACCTTTTTTTTATTCATCTGTTTCATACTGTTTTTTAGCAGTTTGGTGAAGGTACCTACTATAAATAGCAGGATAGAAAATTTGCCCAAAGTGAGTATTGCTTTTAATTTAATTCACTTAAATAGTGATTAATTAAAAGCAATGATTATTTTTTATCAACAGTGTTTATTTTACGATTCCATCTCTTTTATTTTTTTATTTTTATTTTTTTTACAGAATCGCTTGGTATTTTATAGGAATTTATAACGCATTAAATTTTATTCAATGATTTGCTTATGATTTGCTCATAAAATTAGAAAAAGCAGTAATTGATCAAATCAAAATAAACATAGAAATAAACAAATGCAGTACCTTTAAGAATTTGGTTGATAAATTCCAAAGCATTTAAAAAAATTACTAACAAGAAGAAATAATGGTAAATGGTTCGTTTTAACTCCCGGCGGCTTTTCCCCTCATCCAAAATAGCATTATCTCTGTGCAAATGTATATGCTGAACTCAAATCAACAATTAGTTCTTGAAGAAACTTACCTTTTTATTTATCTAAATGTCCATAAAAAAAACGAACTATATCTCGCGCTTTTTCTCTCTCCGTAACTCTCATGTAATTAACTGCAGAATGACGTTCTACGTAGGCAACAAATTTCTGTCGATTTTTGGTCGATTTTCCTTTAATGAAAATTCCGGCGATGTACTTCCTGTCATGAAAGTAATAAGCGTAGAAATACAATAGCGCATTACTTTCATGACAGGAAGTATATCGCCGGAAGTTTCAGTAAAGGAAGAAAATCGGCCAAAATTCGTTGCCTACGCAGTACGTCATTCTGCAGTTAATTACATGACTTCGAGAGAGTTACGGGAGAGAAAATGCGAGATATAGTTCGTTTTTTTATGGACATTTAGATAAAAAAAAAAAAAAGGTAAGTTTCTTCAATAACTAATTGTTGATTTGAGTTCAGCGTATACATTTGCACAGAGATAATGCTATTATTTTGGATAAGGGGAAAAGCCGTCGGGATTTAAAACGAACATTTACCGGAATAATTACTGTCAATTGATGTCTTGCGAGACAGTGAGCAGTTTTTTTTGTTTTTTTTGCGGATAGCTTAAAAAAGGTCTTGTGTCAAACTTTGACAGCACCAGAAATTCTGATCAATGGACGGCAAAAAGTCAACGCAGTTATCTCCCTTCGACTCATAGAATTGTTTTTAAAAAACCGTTCCTGTTTCGAAAAATAAAACGAAGGTAACAATTTTTATTTAAATTTTTGTTTGACCAATATATATATATATATATATATATATATATATATATATATATATATATGAACTGTAAAATATTTAAAAGAAAAACTTTAACTTTAATTCTAAATGCAATCAAATATATTTTTTACATTTTATTTATTTGATATTCAGAATTTTTATGATAATCTATGTTTTTAAAATAATGTTTTACATTTTTTTTATGTCCTCTAAAAACATCAACATTTAAAAAGGGAAATGCGAAATTTTGATTTGGCTGTTTTATGAAAATCAGAAAAATTGAGACAGAGAAGCAGAAAGTCTGACAATAATTAATCATCGGGGGTTAAAGAAAAAAAGAAAAGTAAAGAAAGGACATTTGGGTTGGAATTTTGGAAGTCGAGTAAAAAACTGGTTGGGAAAATATTATTAATTATTTTTTTTTTTCATATGCTAATATTTGTTGAGTCTCTGAGAGTGAACAAATTTCTAGTTGACAATGAGATTGTTGAAACCATTTTTAATGAAATAATTTATTTGCCGACTGCTAATCAATTATTTTTAAACTACGAATCGTTGCCAAAAACGGTGACAGACAAAAAAATGTCCTGCTACAAAAAGTGACTTCAGCAAGAAGACTCGAAGTGAACCCGGATATAAGAGAGATTTTCTCTGGTCCCAAATTAGAGCCTGTGGTAATATATATAAAATAGACCAAACCCGGATATAAGATCATTCTTATCCGGGTCCCGACAACTCTCTTATATCCGAGTTACACTAGACAGTCGCTCCACTTTTTCACAATGATTCGCGATAGCCAAGTTTAAAATTAATTTTCATAAAAAAAACGCTTTCTTGAAGCTGTCATTTTATAGCTTTTAAAGCTAAATGATTAAATTTACTATTTCTAGTAAGCAAAATACTCTCTGGTGTATTTAAAAAAAAAAAAAGAAATTACTGGAATATAAAATTAAAAAAATTTACAATTTTTCAATTATTTTTGAGCGATCGACACATTTGTAAAATAAAGTTAATTCTCGGTTTCAAAAATCTTGTAAAATGAAAATATAGGCCTGTGACATGTTATTTTTGGAAAATTTGAAAATCTAAAGTTAAATTAATCTGATTACTTGTTTATCATATGAAATTAGGAATAAAAGTCGGTACCTCCATTACGTAACAAAAAAATCCAGAATAGTTTGATTTAAAAATTTAAAAAGGTTCAAAAGTCAAAACTTAATAAAACGAACTTTTTCTATCCAAAATGTTTTATGAAGAGGAAAGATCAAAGTAAATTTTATTCATTTTATAAATTTTTTTAATCCCTTTTTAACATGTTCGAAATTTTGGCAGAAAATTTTGTTTTGATTTTTGGCGTTAGCGTGGTCAAAAATGTTACGACTATTTTACAATTGATTACGTAATTTTTTTTACGTCACTCACTTTTTCGGTGACGAACACATTAATTTGGAAATTCTCGCAAAAATCAAATATTTGTCGGATTTTAATGAAACTTTCAGTATTCATTCACAAATGAATAAAATTATTTTTGAAATTATTACTTTTTTAAAATATTGATGAAAAATAATTTTTTATAAAAGTATTAATCACAGAGCGTTGATCTTTCTGATTTTTGAAATAAGTGATTGTCACATTGTGTGATGACTATCAGATAGAAGGATCTCTTCTCAAAGAAACAATCATTCAACATTTTCTACATCTACCTTTGTTGAACGAACTCCTTTTTTCGACAAACTGTTTTACTTTGTGGACATACTTTTTGACTGAACACAAAAGAGAGAAAATTTATTCTTACATTCTACATTCAGTCAGTTAAATGCCATTACGTGATAC
>JBBBDQ010028775.1:0-39406 GCA_037127315.1 Ascarosepion bandense | reverse complement strand
TGTGTGCGCGTCCTTTTTTTTTTTATTCATTCAAGATTAGTCACTGACGAGTTGCCAAACGATACCTCAGCGTGTTTGTTCTGTTTTGTAAAAAATTGACGAAGCTTTTGCCTAGTCCGACATTATGTTCGTTTAATTTGTATTTCTTCGTGTTTGTTTGTTTGTTTGTTTTTTGTGTGTGTGTGTGTGAAATTGTACCAACCAATAGCCTCTTTGTGGCTTTTTACTAATCCACCCTCGTCCACAATAGATGAGGACATAGCTGGGATGGTTTAAGCTCTTTTTGTTACCCCGGAAAAAGACGAAGACTCGGTTAACAACCACAACGTTTGAAAATGAAATGGAATATGGCACCATCAAGTAAAGTACGTCTACTGCCCTCCCTTTCACACGGGTCACCTCCTCACTGTGTGAGAGATATTGAAGATTTTGTCCAACAGGCTAGGTAATATGCCCACCTATTCACGCCGGAATGACTTATTAATTCTTCAGACCTAAAAGCTGTCGAGAAAAGAATTTCTGTTTTTGTCATTGACAAAAAAAAAAAAAAAAAAAAAAATGAAAAGATAATCAAATCGAAAAAGGAATATCATGAAGACTCTAACAGATTTTATTATAAAAATATAGTAAACAGTCAATGGGAAATCTTTCCCTATGTGGGAATTATTATTGTCAAGTCTGGAAGAATGCGTTACTTTAACCAAGAAAACCCTCCAGAATAAAGAGTCCTTCTTTTATATTTGAATCTTTAAGACAAAGAAGAACTCTTATTATGGCCCACGAAGTGCCCTGTTTCATTACTGGTCATCAGGTATTCATTTTTAATGCAATACGGAGAGCTGGTGGAATTGATACAGAAAAGAAAATAGGCTAGTGGTAATATTACTTAATGATGGACCATAAATCATTTAATGCAGTTCCAAGCTGGATGCTTTTAAGCAGCACAAAATTGCCACTCATTATCTCTGGACGGAAACCAACTCGCTGACAATGTGGTGAAAATGGGCACCTCTCTGCAGTTTCCTCCGAAAAGCAAAAGTCAGACATACTATAACGGTACACAGTCCATTAACCATGAATTAAAAAGAAAACCGAGACCAGGAAACAAACAGGATGTCGCCCATTTCTGTCACTTTTCTGGAAATTCTCTTTCATCACTGGATGGAAGTTTCACTAGGGATGTGATGAAGCTTCTACGCAAGAGCAAAAATGGTGGGGATGGCATTAGTAATTTTTGGCTTTTAACGCGGAGTTAAAGATTTTAGCCAAGGTCCTGGCAAACCGTTTGCAGGTTGTGCCCGATCGTCTTATACTCACTGAACAGACATTGTGCTGTAAAGGGTTAGACGATTCAAGATAACCTTTATATGGTGCGCAGGATTATAGAAAACGTCGGTAGAGAAGCTGCGCTGATCAATTTGGAATAGGCCAAGGACTTCGAAAAGTTTGATCCTCGTTTCTTGGAGGCTGTCCTGTCTGCGGCCAGATTCAAACCGTACTTTCGTTTCTGGATTCGCCTCTTGTAAGCAAACCTCAGTGCTGTGGAAGAAGTGAACGGGGTAAGATTGATGCCCTTCATTTTGACCATATGTATTCGCCAGGGCTGTCTTCTCCCACCTTTGCTCTATGTGTTTGCACTGAAGCCTTACCTGTGCAGGTTGAGTGTGAATCTGGTCCATAGAGAGAATACATTGCCTAGTGCCACCACTTCGGCCAGGTATAGCGCTTACGCCGACGACGTCTCAACGCTTGTAACGAGCATTGCCGAGATTGACGAAGTCGGAAGAGAATTCCGGGCGTTTGAGACGGACACAGGGGCCAAAATTAATCGCAGTAAGTCTGTAGGCTTGCGGTTGGGCTCGTGGAAAGGTGTTCCTCTCCCGGGCTCCTTCAGTTAGATGGACAGGGCTTGCAAGAAACTCGGTGTCTGGTTTGGTCACACATCTACCCCCTCGTCCTTTACCTGCTTTCAGTTCTGCCACTCCCGTCCACCTACCTAGCTAGTCTAGTGAAAGGCATATAGCATTTCGTTTATTGTTTATTTATTTTCACAAGTTCCCACTGACTTTTGTCTAGTTAACTTTCTTTTCTGTCATATCTTAGACGTGGGGAGAGTACCATTATTTCTTCATGGAGTTATTTTTAATTTTGGTGTTTTCTTACCAGATTTATTCAACTTATAAAGCGAAACAATTCTGAGAGAAATAAAATCCTTACCAGGATTCGTCATTGGGGCCACAATTTCAACAATGTAAGATATGCGGATGATAGCAGACACAGAAAGGAAAATACAGGACCTCCTACAGACGGTAGCAAAAGAAAACGTGAAGAAAGGACTGAACATAAACTTCAAGAAAATTGAATGTATAGTCATCAACAAAAAGAAGACCCCAAAATGCCAACTACAGGTTGAAGAAACTAAAATAAAACAAGTAAAGAAATTTAAATACCTGGGGAGTGTTCTGACAGAGGACGGAAAGTGCCTCATTGAGCTCCGAACACGCATTGGCATGGCAAAGGGCGCATTTCAAAAGTTAACCTGAGTATTGAGAGACAGGAAAATTTCATTGGAAACAAGGAAAAGAGTGCTGGATTGCTGTATTATATCTGTCTTTCTACATGGAAGTGAATATTGCACGATCTCATCAAGGATGAAAGAGAAGCTTCAGGCAGTAGAAGGTAGTTTTACATAAGGATGCTGAAGATACCATGGACTTGAGCATGTGAGCAACATTGAGGTGTTGAAAAGGATGCAAACGAGAAGAAAAATCATACTTAATATCAGGAAGAGACAGACGAGTTGTCTGGGACACGTAATGAGGAAGGAGGGCCTGGATAATATTATTCTTACAAGACGGATAGAAGGAAAGAGACAGAGGAAAGCAGCGCAAGACTTACTTGATAGGCCTGAGCAAATGGAGGGAGGAGCGGGGTTTGGGCGGGATACCAAGAGGAAAAATATGAAGAGGGACAAGAGACAGAGCCAATTGGAAGTCGATGATCACTTACGTCCTGAAGAGATACCGCATACAAAGAAGAATATTTGTAATATTTGTAAATAAATTTGTTTTATGTCATGGGTGTTTTTCTTTTAATCAGGTCCCCTGTAAATATGTGGGATTATGGTGGCTGTGGGATTGGAAGATGTTGTATGGGTTCTTGTGGTAGACAAAATTGTAATGAGTGTTTGAGTCGTGAATCGGATTGACTAGGATAGAAAGTGTTGACCAGACTTCTTCCATTCCCATCCGGTCTTGTGGCATAATTGTATATTTTATATTATAAACAAAAAGAAAAAGAAAAAAAAAGAAGTTCACTACTGTTAAGGTATTCAAAAGATATATTTATTTTTCGATCCTTTTCTTCTGGGCTTACCTGATCCTTTCTCTTGCCTTGATAAAGATCTCTATCAAGTTCTAACAATCTTCACACATACTGTTTAGTTTAAGAAAATTATCAACCGAGAGAACTACGTTTTGCACTAATAAGTAGGGTGAGAACGTAGTGGTATCATTCACTGTGAATCTTATGGTGGTCAAAGCTAGGCCAAGATGTCTCCTAATAAGCAAAGGTTGAACGATTTCATCGAATCTTTCCACCTTTGCAATACTTTCGAGGTGTAGGAGGAGGTACTATGTTTAAACTAGTTAATGTTTTTCTCGTTATTTCATTCAGACTTTTGGGTCTATTGTCTGTGACCAGTTGCAAAAGTGTTTCATACTTGGGGAATACTTCAGTAAGAATCAAATCCGCCAGTCTGGGTTTTCTTATCGGGGTCAGTTGGTTAACGTGTCTACAAAACTCACTGACTGGACGGTGCCACTAGCGTTTTTATCATAGGGTCCTGTGACGATGTATGCACCGTGGAGACGGAAGAAAGGACTCTCTCTCTGCCCCCTCCCTTCAAACGTATATGAACATGCGGAGAGGAAATCACTTGTAATGTGTGCATGGACTTGTTAGTGTGTATGTGATAGTAGCAACAACGCTGACTGCTATCTTGAAGAAAAAGAAGGCAAACGAATTAACAGCGAGAAAGAAACGGTAGAGAACACACAGAGAGAAATATATATATCGCTCATTCGATAATGAATTTGAGCACTCTAGTTATTGGGCGTGTTTATACGCGCTAAAATGCCTGCCTTCTTCTACTCCTCGTGGCCTAGGGGTAGAATCGCCGACTGATGCCAATTCGGTCGGGTTTCAATCCTGGATTAGAAAGCGACCAGAGTCTAAGCTGTACTGATGAGCTGTAATACAGCGAAACAGATCTGTCTGCGGATGACTATAGTATAGTATATATATATATATATATATATATATAAGAAAGAGAGACTCTGTGGTGATACCGACCGAGCAAAAGCGAGCAAACCGGATGTTGGCTCTATGCCGACCAGAAGGCTAATGAATAAAAACCATTTCCGCGCAGATGATCCGGTTGAAAAATAAAAAATAATCAAATATCAAATTACCATGTCGCGAGCCTACGCGAATTTGATTTACTAGCCAATGGGAAGCCCGGAATCAAATACAAGGATGAAATTCAAAACTAGCTTTTGATCCAAAAAGCAGATATAAAAAGCGGAGACACAAAAGCTCCGTCAGACAGAAGGAATCTTAGGCTAGAGTTATCAGTGCCTCCCCTTGAATTAAGTCGAGCGGCTACTATGCTGACTTCTTTCCTCCTCCCTGACTCATAAGTACTTAATGACCTTTTCAAAGACATTCCTCAAAAGTACTAACTGACCTCTTCAAAGACATTCCTCAAACCAACTTGCTGACCTACTGACCTTAGAAGTGGCAACTCTTAAATGAATATTCTTTACCTACAAGACGCTTCCACATTACTAAGCCTTTTATCTCTTTCAGCTCATCATTATATTTTCCATGAACACTTTAACCTCCGTTGGACTTATATTCAAGTATTATTCTAATTGTAAAAACATTAATTGAAATGTGCATATATATAAATGTTATTTTATACTCAAAATTGCCTTTCTGGACTTTATAATCATTTTATGAATTATAATGGGCTATCTTCCTACAAGGCCAAATTCCGTTAACCTGCTACGGTATACTACTAACCTTCGCTAGAACGGAATCCTACTACTACTAGAAAAGAATAAATAAGAGAAGATATACCTGCTATAACTCACGGTTTGATAAAGAAAGATAATTAGGGCTATTATTTTGCCTATGTAGATCCAATCTAAAAAGTGAATAAGAAAACTGAAGTAGAGAAAAATGTATTGATTGAAGTACCTTCACAGATCTCCAACGACTTTCCGTTATTTTCTAATTTCTTGTTTTTATTTCCATCGTTTGTTCGTGTTTTTGTGTTTTCGTTGTTGTGTCAATAAAAAAGAGAATATTTTGAATTACCAAAATACCCAACCGTCCAGCGTTTTGATTTGATTGAATTTTCATCTGCATCTCCCTTGTATTGAATTTGACCTTTATTCTATTGGGTTAAGAATTATATAGGACCATATTCTTTCTTTTTTTCCATTTTTGGATAATCACTTATAAATTGTCTACCGATCTAAAATAGCAGGAAGGTAGAGATTTAGTGGTTTCTCTAATAACGCCGTGGCACTCCCGCAAACGATCAGTATGTTAGTGAGCCACCCCACTATCTCTCTAGTATAGTGAAGCGTCACAGTCCTGAAATATACATGCTTTTCTTTTCAAATGGATAAAAAGGGATATCAATCTCTTCTAAGAAGACGATCTCCAGCTTGTTACTCCTAGTCTGGCAACAATTCGATGTACGATGACTTCGACGTGTTGTAATGGTTATCAAGCTTATCTCGCTAGTACCTATTTCAATTGAGTAGTAAGTTCGATCTTTACTGGGCGCCCCATACTTTCAGCCTTGTGTCACATCTAAGCGGCGCTTAGAAAATCAACTTTTCAACACTTACTGCCTCATTATCCCAGGTAGTTTCTTCTCCCAACCTGTGGAAAATTAGCACGTTTATTTGATATATACGTCAGTAGTTGGAAGCGGAGATGACAATTTACAGGGTAAACTTTAACTATGGTTTGATGTTAGCCGGCCCTACGATTCATTTGTATAGTCAAGTATCGACTCTCTCTCGATCGACTCCCAGTTCTTAATGTTTGTTGCATTTTATAAAAATTAAGGAAGCGAGAAATTTACACGCTGCTTTGATCTACTAGTCAGAATTTAACAAATTAACCAGGAACAGTCAATCCGAATTGAACATCTCAATACTTTCAACGTAACAAAAATCAATTTAGATTAAATCTACCTGAAAAATGTCTAAGAGTTGGTTCAAAGTTTTCGGCTCACATGAATACCCACACCAACATATAACCTTTCCAAAACACTTAACAAACTAATTATTCCTTACCTTCCTAGTAAATAGAGTATTAACTCAACGAATGAATTTTTACAGATTCTCTATTCCGTAAAACCTAACAATCAAATAATTGCATCTTTGGATGTCCAAAACTTATTCACTAATGTTCCCGTCAATGAAACGATTACACAACTTAGAAAAAATTTGAAAGTCACACCGTCTTCAAATTTACATTAGAACTTAACAGTCATAACAAAATCCCATTTCTTGATGTATTCATTGATTCTAGCACACATAGATTTACTACTTCTCTATATAGGAAACCAATTAGCATAAACTCGTGTCTTCTTAATTATAATAGTGAATGCCCCCAACGATATAAGTTAGCTGTTACAAAGAAACTTAATTTTACGCACACAAATGATATCTTCTTTCAAATCCATATTTTATAAAGAATTACACAACATTAAGCAAACACTTGTCAATAATGGATTTCCTAACTCCGTTATTGATCAACAAATTAAAATGTATCTCAACAAACTTAACAATAGCTCTAACAATATTGATAATATTAATAATAATGGTGCACATCAAAATAAACATAACACTATTAACTTATAATGTTGCAACCAAATACATAATAATTATAACCAAGATGAAAATACTCTCAAAAACATAAAACGTAGAATTGTTAAACAGTGGATAGTAATAATCAAATTAAACTCATCATAAATTATAAAAAATTCAAAACAATTGACCTCATCGTCTCTAATAACCCTACAAGCACTCAACTAAAGCCTCTACAAAAAACCAATGTAGTGTATCAATTTACATGCCCGTTCAGAGATTGTATCTCTGTACTAATAATAAACCCACTACATATATTGGTTTTACTACAACCACGCTCTCCAGTAGACTTACCTGTCACCTTTCTGATCAGAGTACAATTAAACAACATTTCTCAGAAAAACATAACCATGTAGGTAATATCAGACAGATTTTAGTCAACAATATAATAATCCTCACTCATACACACAGTAAAAAGAACCTTCAGATATTGGAGGCTATCTACATTAAATTCAAACAACCCACACTTAATAAAATCACGTTTCAATCTGGTCATAACACATTACATTGTATTTGAATACATGGTTCTGTTGTCATTTCGAGCTATCACGCGGTGTGACATCATAGACCCGCATTACAAATTTGCGAACTGCGTTTGCTATTTTTGGTAACTGTTGCCGTTGCTTAGCGGAGTTTTATGTCAACACAAGATAAAATCGTCGCTGATGGTGGATGTTTTTGTGTTAACGTCCTTGTAACCTCTCTGAAGATGGCTCATGTGAGCCAAAAGCTTAGAATCAACTTAATAAAAAATTATTGGACAAGGTGTTTGAAAGCTGAATTGGAGTAGATAGATCTATCTATCGCCCGGTTCACCCACGTCTATTGAACAGGTTAAGAGGTTCATCCCTTTTTCCCTGTTTAGGATGTGGTTTCCGGCTTTCTCTTTTCCAATCTTCTCACTTTGGTTTCTTTTTTTTTTCAATTGGAGTAGATAGATCTATCTATCGCCCGGTTCACACTCCACCCACGTCTATTGAACAGGTTAAGAGGCTCATCCCTTGTTCCCTGTTTAGGATGTGGTTTCCGGCTTTCTCTTTTCCAATCTTCTCACTATTACGTAGCCCCCTGCACATCAGTGGCGTTACCGTCTTGCTCGGGGTGATACGATTAAAAAAAAATATCAGCAAATTCAAAAACAAAGGCATCACGAATTTCCCTACACTGATTCTCTTCTTATACAGTTCCAATTTGGTCAGAAATGCATGTATTGTGTCACAGTGGCTGAGCAAATTTAAATACTTTCCTTGGAGTCTCAAATTCAGCTAGTTGACGATTTAAAAAATGCCCACAAGATAAGCAAGGCGAAACTCAAAGTGTTCTGATTTTAATATCGCCAACAGGTCATATTTTTTCTGCACATTAAGAAACATTCCAACTTCTTGGTGAAGAGAGAAGAATCAGGACAAAAATTCCCCTGTAGACAACCACTTGACGGATGTATAAAAGAGCAAGGAACTATGTTCCGATTGTATATTATGACAGAGTTGCTGGAACAGTCTCGTGTTGAGAGCAGAGTTTTTCATATAGTTTAACAATACCAGTAAAAACTGTGTTAAGTCGAGAAGGAAGCGACTTAGAAGCCAGAGCTTCCCGATGAATGAAACAGTGCACGCCAATTGCCTTTGGTGCTTTGGATTTTACTTTTGTTTGGAAACCCGACCTCGACCCGAGCATGGCTGGAGCTCCATCAGTTGTGATTCCAACAAGATTATTCCAACCCAATCTATGTTTGTCAAAAAACGATGACACGGCATTAATCACATCAGTGGCCGTACTTGACGTTTCCAGATTTTTGCAGCAAAGAAATTCTTCTTTGATTGTGCATTGGAACAGGTATCGGCAGTATACCAACAGCTGGCATGCTATTGCTAAATCAGGTGATTCATCGACATGTATAGCAAAAATTGGGGATGCTTTTATCTCTTCAATAATTTGATTTTTCACATCACCTGACATTGTCACTGTTTCTTTGCTGGATAGTGTTATTCGAACGAGGTACATGATTTAGTTTCTGTGCTGCTTCTGCTCCAATAACCAACCAAACAATTTCTTTTGGACAATGTAGGATCAATTCTTCAGCAGTTGTATGTGGTTTTTTCTTCCGTGCTATTAAAATAAGCCACTCTGTATGATGCTTTCACGATGTTCCCTCTCTTCTTTTGAAAGCTGCCAGTTGCATTTAATTTTTGCCTTTTCAGTTCATCAGCTTTTCTCATGAAAAATATTTTCTCCTTGCTACCATACTCAGAGTGGCATGAAGTTGTAATTTTGAACGCTTCAATGAATCATTCCCCAGGACACGAAAACAAATAACACACTGTGAAAGATCTACATAAATATTTTGAATCGATGTAAACCACCACTGAAGATAATCTTCCGAGAACTTTCTCTTTTTACTTGACATTATGCAGTTTCTGTGGATAGACAAAAAAGGGTTCAGGATTGTGTACACGTGCAATAGCAAATCAAGTGCGGAACAATAAAAAGTTAACAACTCTTGTGATACGCTTTAAAATAAATAAATCTATTTTGGTGACGAACACAGTTCCACACCTGTGTGAAATTTTTAAATGAAAAAAGTGTAAAGTTGAGGGCCTCGTCTCGCGGGTGCTAAATCATAGGAAAATAGGAAGGAAGGAAACAAAAACACAGAATAGAACGTTAAGAATATATGGCCGCCCGATGTGTAACTCTACTGGAAGAACTATTTTATTTACAAAGATCACTTCCGTTTTGGATAAATCTAGTCTAACAGAAGTAACTCTTATGGAAAGTTATGGCCCTTTGTCTACAAGTGCTACAACAAGTGCTGTGAATAATTCGCTCAACTGCACTGACAATGAAAGAGATCACTCATATGGCTTTTATATTTCTCTTTTCTCCTTCATGATACATTTTGTGGTGTGTAGTAACAATGGTGTGATGCATGAAATCATACTTATCATATGAAGTGTGCGCAACGACAAACAGCACTACCTAATTCAGAACATCCAAAAAAAGAAAGACAGCAATTTAACTCCTTTTCAACGGTAAATTGTAACAATGGATGAACAGAATTTAATAGTGTGAAAATTGTCAGCTTCGTCCTCATTGTTAAAAAGACAAAAAGTATTATCAACATATCGATGACACAAAAACGCTTTCCGGAAAATCTGGAGGAGACAAAGACGAACGGTACAAAATGTCACAACATATCTCTATTGTCTCAAATAAAGGAGCGTAGGTGAATAGGGAACAAATGTCAAACGAACACATGAAACCATTACTGGGAGAAAAGTTTGTACAGATTCCACGAATGAAAATGAATCTTTAATACAAAAACTACTAAAGTGCGAAGACACAGGTTGTAGCACTTTAGAGAGACAACTAGCGACCTTATGCTGGTAGGACCCAATCATAGATAAGATGGGTTGTAATGAGACACCATTCTTATGGAATTTAGGTAACCCATATAAACGGGGACGAATAGACCCAGTGGGTCTAATTAACTCTGTGATATCAGAAGTTAATAATCCACTCTTAACCCACTTTAATAGTTGTCTTTGATATTTAGATTCAATAGACGCAGTACTATCATGGGCCTCAACTGGACCTAATTTTATAAATCATTTAAAATATTATGCACTAGCAATATAGCCCGGCGTTGCACGGGTGTAATGAAAGCTTTAAAACTAATCCATGTTCCTGGAGCTCAGACTCTTTGGACGTTGGCACGAAAGACTAAAATGCAATAGTTGTTTCCAGTTAAAGCGAAGCAGTAGACTGAAAGAAAAATGAATGGATGTAAGTCAAATTTTGATTTCCTGGTATCGATATCAAATGAGTTTTCTTTCGTCGTAAACTTAATTTTGAAGGATAAATAAGTCCTCTGAATAAATGGTATCATGGCTGAGACTAAGAACTACAATTATACCTACTTAGAGCCAAACCCGAAGCAAAAACTAAAATAAAAGGGCTGAAAAAATACAGACATGCAGGCAGATAAACAGACACACACACAAACATCTTGGCTTTTATATATATATATATATATATATATATATATCTCGATTTTCTGCACTATTGTAAGAACTGCAACCTTGAAACCTCTGAATATCGTTTCTTATGTCTTTGTCTATAAGTGTATCAAATTTTATTAAAATCGAACCACTCCTTCTATAACTCGATATTTTCGATTATCGATTTTCGATATTTATCGGGGGTACCTCGACACAAAACTTAGCTAAGAACACTTGTAGTACAACTGTGTAAATTTTCAAGAAAATCGGATCAGCGGTTTCGGAGTGTATAGGTAACGGAGAGAGAGAGAGAGAGAGAGAGAGAGAGAGAGAGAGAGAGAGAGAGAGAGAGAAAGTTCCTTAAATAAGTTTAGATAGATGTTAGACACATAATTTGAAAGGTTCAGTAACACCTTTATCAGGTTTAGTAATCCCAAGATTGTGATTCTTAAATTTTTAACTAGCTGGCGTTGTTGTTCACTCCATTTTGACTCTATATACGGAACAGAGCAACCAGCAAAGGAATAGGCATAATAGTTAAGTTTTGCCTTAAGATCACTCAAAATCTCAGCAGAGCGAGGTGTCAGTCTATAAGCTTGAGCAAATAGAACTCCAAACTCTACAAATATCTTCTCACGGTCTGGCATTGGGAACGGAACACAATAATCCAGACCATGTGCAAGGATATTAATTTCTTACTGTGAAGGCTCATAGGAGAAATAATTAAAAATTATCCCATCTCCAGTAGGTTCTTCACCGCATCCAAAGCGCTTACAAACTAAATGATCTAATTTAGTCTGGTTTGACACGGACAATGTTTTACAACTAAGTTCGTGTGTGTAACCAAATAACCGGGAAAACCGAATCCGATCAAGAAAGGAGAGGTTTTAAATACACTTTCTCCATTGGTTCGTATAATTAAAATTGAGAACTAAGATTTTTTTTGAAAAATTTTCAATAGAATCTTGCATAAAAATTTCTCAATTTTTAAGCCATAATGAAGTTTCGAATTCTTGATTCGATAAAAAGTATGGGAGGGACAGACATGTTTAGTAATACACGATCTAAGAAATTGACGATGAAATTTTAATATCCGTATTCGTGCCTTCAATTGTAATAATTTATCCAGACTTTGGATAAATTCAGGCTTGTACCTACATTTTAAATTTTTGAAATGATTCTTTACAGGGCAAAATTTATTAATAGCTAGGAATAATTGGAATTTTTGATGGCATACTAAAAACTAAAAAAACAACCGGTTTCGCCCAGAGCTTATCAAGTTTTTATTTCTGGGATTTTCTTAATTGTGAACTAAAAGATGAAATGAGAATTGAGGGAGAGAAAATAAAAATTGCTAGGGAAGCTAGAGCCCAATCACTCAGACCCAAAAGGCATTCTCTCTGCTTACAGATAAAAGGCCTTCGGGATCTGGTATATATGGACTCCAACACCTTTAAATGAAACAGTGAGTGGGACTTTGATAGAATTGTAAAGTTCTCACCACACTATGTATTTGTAATAAATAAAAAAGTATGGCACAAGGCCGAAAAGGGGAGGGGTAGAGGGCGGTACTCATTTAACTATCTTATACCTAGCTAAACACTATTACGACCTAATCACTCATTACAATTTGCACATTTACCAAAAGAACCCATCCATCATCTCTCAATCCTTCAGACACCACAATATCACGTATTTACAAGGGTCACCTAAAAAAGGGGAAAGCCCATGACAATAAAAATGTATTTATATACAATATAATATATAATTAAAACATTTAATGAAAAAATGAAATGATGGGAGGGGAATGAACCCAAAAAACAAACTAAAAATACAACAAATTATGAACTAAAATAATAGACAATGTTAGTAAGCTCCGTCCATCCCAGAAAAAAGAGTGGCTGTTGTACCAATCAAGCACACTCGTTAAGGGAGTGGGGAGCGGGGTAAAAAATTAATGGAATGGGACAATCAAAGGCTGAACCAGTCGAGATAAAAGGAGGCCAAAACAAACTGGGGAGGTTGGGAATCTCGACTTGGGTTATAACAAAAGAGAAAGCTGGGTACAGGCTAGGAACACATTCATTCACATTAACTACATTAAAAGAAAACTACCTTAACCAGGGGAGGATTCCAAATGAATCCACCCCGATGAAACCAGCAGATCTAAAAGAGAAAATCAAGACTAGCCCCGTTCACATTTACCCAACTCGCCACATTTACCCAACTTTTGCTGAAGTCTAGCGAAGTCAAACGTTTCCAATAAGTTCTAATCCTTATTTTGAGCTGATGCTCAAAATATCGGATCAAATTTTTTTAAAAATTTTTTTATAAGCGTTTCACCCCGAGCAAGGCATGTCACTGCCACTACTGTGCAGGGGGCTACGTAGAGTGGAGAAAGGCTGATTAAATATAGGAAATGACAGAGGGTGGGTGATAGGCGGGTAAGGATACCGAGAATGAGGGTTGGGTAGATGAGAGTGTTGTGAGAATAGTTGGGAGTTAGTGTGATAGGAGGTGTCTATTGACCCTACATTTAAACACCTGGAGATTGTAACTGTCGGGAAAGCAGACTTGTGGAAGGGAGTTCCACAGGCGGGAAGCGCGAGAAAAGAAGCTGTTGGAGTAGAATTTACGGTTACATCTTATTTGTTTAACTGTAAAAGGGTGGGACCTAGTTGCTAATCTAGTATCTCGTGTAAATTCGTGCTTAGGCGGCACCAGTGATCTAAGCTCATCGGAGCAGAAGCCATGAAAGTACTTGTAGAAGAGGCACAGGGAAGCCACATCACGCCGGTGTGAGAGCGGCTGCAGCCGGTCTGCCAAGTCAGTATCAACCACGTTACAGATCCTCCTTTGTATTTTGTCAAGAAGCCCAAGGTGAGCAGCAGGGGCACCCGACCAGATATGGCAGCAATATTCAATACACGGGCGGATGGTAGATTTGTATATGTGCAGAATAGTTTCAGGTGGGAAAAATTTCCGGGCCCTGCACAGGGAGCCCACTTTCATAGCAGCAGATTTGGCAATGGATTCAATATAGTCATTCCATTTGAGGTCCGCCGAGAGTGTAAGGCCAAGGAGGCGTAGTATTTTACTCTCTGGGAGACTAGCCTGTCCCATGCTAATGGGAGGTAGATGCGATTGTCTATGGTGATTAGTTGATAACAGCTTTGTTTTGGAGGCATTGAAATTTACCAACCATTTCCTACCCCAGGTCACTGCGTAAAGCTTCCCAGTCCCCTACCCCTTTTTTGACCCCCCTCAGGAAAACCAGTTCTTCAACTCCCTCATCCTCCCCTGCTCCTATTCCCATTCCCAGTAGGGCGAAAAAGAAAAAAGACCTCCCGCGTGGGGAGGCGTTGATGAAAGTGAAGGAGGATATTTCAGCTGAATGGTCGTCACAGCGGCGTAAGCTGCTAAGACCACTCCTTAAGCTCACCTCAGTGGATGGGTTATCCACTGAGGACCCAAGGAACTTCTCCCAGGCCCCAGGAGTCATTACTCTGGTCCGCAACACCGGAGGGAACCTGAGGGTCTGGGAGCACATTGCAGAAGCTCAGAGGAGCTACCCTAAACTGTGTATGTTCAAGGAAAATACTCCTGAGTTAAGAAAGATGTCTCAAAATTGTTCGGGGAGGTTCCCCGTTTTACTCCACCCCTGCTTATATAGGGTGGTAAAGCTAAATTATCCCACGGACGTCGGCGGGATTGTCCTAGACGGACGGATTACGTCCGATGTAGGAACAGGGTCCCTAGGACAGTCCGTCGGGGTCCCTTCGACCCGAGATTTCTACCCGGTATGCGATTAGTGCCTTTGTTGCATGCTCTTTGTTTTTCTCTTTTTCAGGTCTAAAAGATGTCTATTAAGATAGCCAGCTTGAATGCGAGGGGCCTGAGGGATCGGGGTAAGGCGGCTCGCCTGCTTCGTGACCTCTTGTCCTTCGGCGTGGATGTGGCCGCGATCCAAGAAACTCACTTTGTTTGCGAAGTCGACTCGTGTGTGCTGTCTAACGACTTTGTCGTCTATTCAGCATATGGGAGCTGGCATGCCAGAGGTGTTTCTTTGCTGGTCAAGCGTACCCTGGACGCGAGGATTGACCTTGTCCATGTCGGTGCCGAGGGCCGGCTGATCGTGGCCGATATTGCAGTGAAAAGCAAGTCGTTCCGGCTGATTGCGGTTTATGCGCCCAATGATCAAGGTGAGCGAGTCTCTTTCTTTCGGCTGTTGGAGCCCTTCATGGTGGATTCAACACGGCTAATCTTAGTTGGGGACTGGAATGCCATCCTAACCCCCAAATGGGATAGAGGAAGGGGCGCTAGCGGGAGGAGTGGTGATCGTAGCCTGGTTGATCTGATCGGCGAATTTGGTCTCGTCGATAGATACCGGGTCGATCATCCGGAAGGGAGCATGTGGACGTGGGCGCTTAATTGGCCTTCTACCCGGGTATCTGCGTACCTGGATAGGATGTTAGTGAGAGTGGCCGACATAGACTTCTTAGAATGTCCAACGTTCCACTGGTTAGGCTACACGGACCACAAACTCGTTTGTGCCCGTGTGGTGTTAGAATTTAGGCCTAGGTTGGCTGGTTATTGGAAGTTCAATCAGTCCTTACTGGACAGGCGGGACTTTCGTGACCAGCTGACAAGACTAGTTCAGCGGGCGTTAATTGGGCGAGTCATTGGGAGTAAGTGGTGGGTTAACCTTAAGGACACCATTAGGTCTTTCGCCACCAGGTATAGCCAACGGCTCAACCTAGATAAGGCTGCGGAGGCAAAGACACTTAGATCTAATTTCGCCCGGGCGGAGGCTGGTGGGGATCCCCTAGAGATAGCCTTAGCCAGGGAGGCCCTGGAGCGTTCGACTAGCGGGCGCTACATGGGCCAAGTAATTAGACATAAGTTAAGCAAGATGTCTTCCGAAGCTGTGAAAATGGGCGCAGAATTGCGCAAGGAAGAAATTCGCCGAGCCGGCGACCGGTACATTCGAGAGGTGCGCGACCCGGAGGGACATCTCCTTAGGTCCACTGACGACATGTGCGAGGCGTTCCGGCAGCATTTCGAACACCGTTTTACCAAGGAGCCTGGTCTCCGTGACGAGGAGTTTCGCAGCTATTTGGCTGACTTTCCCCGGCTTTTGCCGGCTGAAGCGGCTAGCTGCGAAGGGGAGATTACGGAGGACGAAATCTACGTGGCTTTGAAGAAGGTCGGCAGTGGCAAGTCGCCAGGTTTGGATGGTTTGCCCTATGAATTGTACTTGAGGATGTCGCACCTTTTTGTCCCGATCTTGGCTGTCGTGTTCAACCACTGGTTTCGGCAGGGGTCCATCCCCGGTCGGATTACCAGGGGCGTGATCACGCTGTTGAGAAAAGGCAAGAAGGTTGGGAGGGAACTAGACGATTACAGGCCCATAACTCTGCTAAACACAGAGTTAAAGATTTTGGCCAAGATCCTGACGAACCGCTTGCAGCTAGTTGCCGAGTCTCTGTTGGAACCGGATCAGACTTGTTCTGTGAAGGGACGAACAATTCAGAGCAACCTGCACTTGATTCGCACGATCATAGAGGGTGTAGAAGACGACGATGAGGCCGCGCTGATCAATTTGGATCAGTCCAAGGCATTTGATAGGATTGACCATGGCTACCTGGCTGCTGTCCTGCAGGCCGCCGGATTCAAACCCGACTTCAGCCGCTGGATTAGCCTTCTGTATCGCTCCCCCAAGGCTGTGGTACAGGTGAACGGGAAGCTGTCGGGCGCTTTCGCGCTGTCTAGGTCGGTCCGACAGGGTTGTCCACTGTCTTCTCTCCTTTACGTCCTGGCGTTGGAGCCCCTCCTTCGCCGGCTAAGGGACGAGACTGGCAGTCCGGTCCTGCGTGGAATTGCTGTCCCTGGTGGAGCTCGAGCCAGGGTTTCCGCGTACGCCGATGACGTAACGACCTTTGTGTCCTCCCGCAGGGACATAGAGGCGGTACAACAGGCGCTTGAACGGTACGAGAAGGTGACAGGGGCCAGAATTAACCGCGACAAGTCATCCGGCTTGCGGTTAGGTGCCTGGAAGGGTGTTTCCCTCCCGGGGCCCTTCAGCTGGACGGACGGGCCGGTCAAAATCCTCGGGATTTGGTTCGGTCCGGACTTACAGCTGGAGAAAAACTGGTCAGAAATACTGGCAAAGGTCGGCGCGTCGGTCAAGACTTGGCGTCGACGGAGTCTCTCCGTGAAGGGCTTGGCGGAGGTGTGTAATACATACCTCTTTCCCATGATCCTTTACCGGCTGTCAGTACTTCCCCTTTGTGACGATCATGAGAAGGCGCTCGAGCGTTTGCTATTCTCCTGTCTGTGGAGAGGACGCAAACACATGGTCGACAAAGGAGTCTGTTGTCTCCGTCCGTGTCAAGGGGGTCTGGGGATGCCACACTTGAGGAGCCATGTGCTCGCTTCGAGGTTGGCATTCCTCAGGCGCGCGTTGGAGGAAGATCGGTTGCTTGCGGGGGTAGTGAGGGACATGTTCCCTTGCCTTACCATCACTCCCCCGACCCTATGGCTGACCGTCAGGCCTTGGGTGCGACCGAAATTCCTGCTCGAATGTCTGGCGGCCTTGCAGGCCATTCCACGGTCCAGTGACCTTTCACAGCCTAGGAAAATCTTCTATCGGGGATTAGTGGAGGGTGCCGTGAAGGATAAGCTGTGGAGTAAGCTCGGCATGTCGAGGGTGGAGTACCGCTCTCATTGGTCTTGGGCGCCAGGTGCGGATTGGCTCAGCAACTCTGAGTTTTCTCTGACCTGGCGATTGGCTCGGAATGGTTTGTCTCTCAATGACAAGCGTTTCGCAATGGGCCTGGCGGATTTGCCAGATTGTGAGCGTTGCAACCTTGGAATTAAGGAGACGTCTGCGCACGCCTTCTTCCATTGTTCGCGCGTTCGCCCGTTGTGGGAGCGTGTCGGCGAGTTGACTGCTCGTATCGCGCCGCGGGAACTCGTGCCCATTGACCGCGCATACGCTGTGGACAATGTGTCGCCCCCGTACTCTGGAGTGAAGCGGATGGTGTTTCTGTCGCTACTGGCCACGGCTAGAATGGTGATATGGATGACGCGACTGGAGGAAGTCTTGCGGGGCGGCCGTCTTTCGGATCAGGATCTAATCCGATATTTTGAGCATCAGCTCAAAATGAAGATTAGAACTGAACGGAAACGGCTGCACCCGACAGACTTTGGCGAAAGGTGGATATATGCAGCGAGCCTGGTTCGTGTGACCGGGGCTAGCCTTGATTTTCTCTTTTAGATCTGCTAGTCGCATCGGGGTGGATTCCTTTGGAACCCCTCTCGTGGTTAAGGTTAGTATTCTTTTGTGTATCTAGTTAATGTGAGTGAATGTGTTTGTCCCGGCCTGTTCCCGGCGCCTCTGCTTTTGTTATGATCCAGTTCGAGATCCCCATTGTCCATAGTTATTTTATCCCGTTTTCAATCTCGGCTGGGTCAGCCTTATATATTCTCCAGTCCCATTTATTTTGTACCCTGCTTCTCCATTCCCCTTAGAAAGAGAGCTCCTTGATTTTGTCTTTCAAGGCAGAATACAGCGGCCTCTTTAGTTATGTGGGTGTGTTTGGGTCTTACTAACCCATGTATATATATCATTTTTGAAATTGTTTTTGTTTTGGGGATTTTTGTTTCTTCATACCCCCTCCCCATCATGTCATTTCATGAATAAAGTTTTAAATTTATTTTTGTAAGATATTGTAAATAGTGTAAAAATCAGAAATTTTTATGTTCATTTGGGGCGTTTTGTAGGTCCTCGGTATGTTTTTGTGGTATTTTGGTGCTTGATAGGTATGAGTGTTGATGGACAAATTCTTATGGTGAATGAGAATTATTGTAACGTATGTATGGGTCGCGAATCGGATTAGCTAGATATAGGATAGAGTATCTGTAGACCAACCCGAGTTTTGTTCCCCCTCCCCACTTTTCGGCCTTGAGCCATAATTTTGTATTTCTGCAAAATAAATATATCCTACCCCAGGTCACTACGGATTGGAGGTCCCTTTCAAGTACGGCAGCGAGGTTCACTTTGTCGTCCAGACCTGGTTCTGATCGATGCGGGAGTAGATTGTTGTGTCGTCGGCATACATGCCAACTTGGGATCTAATGGTGTCGGGGAGATCATTAATGTAGATCAGAAAGAGCGTGGGGCCTAGGATAGAACCTTGAGGGACGCCCGCGTTCGTCTGGTAGTTTTGGGAGGCATGCCCATTTAATACCACCTTCAATGTGCGGTTAGAGAGGAAAGACTGGATGAGGTCAAACAGATGTCCAGTTATCCCATAGCTCCGCAGTTTGCACAAGAGGCCAGCATGCCAGACCCTGTCGAATGCTTTGGAGATATCCAAGGCAACGGTTCGGGCTTCACCATTCTTGTCAAGTGCCTGGTATATGTATTCGGTAATGGTCGTTAGCATATCAGCAGTAGACCTGGTGAAGCGAAACCCATACTGTTTGTCAGAGAGAAGCCCGTTGGCCATAAGATGCTGAGTCACCTCGGCGTTGATAATGGCTTCGAAAACTTTGCCAAAGATTGGAAGGAGACTAATAGGGCGGTAATTTGCGGGGTCTGAGGGTTCGCCAGAATTCTTAAATATAGGTACTACGCAGGAGGACTTCCAACAGGCAGGAAAGCAGGAAGCAGATAGGCAGAGGTTATAGAGTTTAGAGAGGACAGAGGAGAGTTCTGGGGCACATTTCTTCAGTACTATGACTGGGATTCCGTCACCGCCGCTCGCTTTGTGTGGGTCAAGTTGCGCAATTATCTTGGCGACCAGCGAGGGTGTAATGTGGACGTTATTTAGTTGAGCCTTAGTTCTGGGTGGGAAGTCTGGTGTAGGTATTCCTAACGAGTCCAGTGTCGAATTGGTTGAGAATCTACGGGCAAAGCATTCAGCCTTGTCGGCTGGGGAGGTGAGAACTTCAAATTCATTGATTAGTGGGAGTATTGAAGTCTTGTTCCTGCTGAGCACGCTTTTGCAGAGACGCCAGTAATCTTTGGAGCCAAACTTAGAGGATGCTATGCGTTGCCTATTCTGGTTGCAAACGCCCTCTTGGCTTCGTTCAGTACTTTTTTACACTTGTTCCGTGCTGAGGTGAAAAGGCGCCTGTTTTGGTTTGACGAGCAGCTTCGATAGAGCCGGAAGAAATGGTTCCGGTGGGCAATAGCGGCCGAGCAAGCGGGTGAGAACCAGGAGGACGAATTTGGTTTTAGTTGGAATTTTCTGGCAGGGATAAAAGCATCGATGCCAGCCTTAACCCAAGAGGAGACTTCGGAGGCACAGTCTTCGACAGGAAGATCAAAGACGTTGTTCCAGGGGACGTCGCAGAGGAAGTCCCTGAACGAGTCCCAGTCAGCTCTTTGGTAGCAGTATGATATTCTGCTGGTCTGGTTTTCTTGGGTAGAGTTAGTGTGGATTGATATGTTTACGGAGACTACGGCGTGGTCAGAGTTTCCGAGGGGGCAGAGTTGCCTGGTAGTGCAGGAGTCTGGGATGGAGGTAAAACAAAGGTCGAGTAAAGAGGCCCTTCCGTTAGGGTTTTTAGAGAAACGCGTGGGAAAGTCCACCACTTGCGTTAGAGCTTGGGCTATTGAAAAGTGCATGGTGCGGATCCCAGCAAGGTCAGTGGCTGAGTTTTCAAGCCACTTGGTGTGGTGGGCGTTAAAATCACCAAACACAAATATATGGGCAGATGGGTGAGAAGAAATGGCCCTGTCGATGTTAGTAGAGATGCAATCAAGTAACGTACAGTCAGAGGAGGAGGGGGAGCGGTAGAGGAAGAAGAGATAGCTAACCGAGCTTAGAAGTGAGAGACGGAAGCACATGAAGGAATGATCAAGGGATTCAAGAGATGTGACCCTGGCTAGGGGGAGTTGTTCGCTGACATATACACCAAGAGACGCAGACCTTGCAAGATTTCCTCCGTTCGCGTCGACCAAATCACCATTTGAACCGTGGCTACTAGCGACAGAAACACCATACGCTTCATCCCAGCAAACGGGGGCGACACATTGTCGCAGGCAATTGCACGATCAACGCGGCGCGTTACGAGCAGTCAACTCGCCGACACGGTCCCATATAGGGGGAACATACGAACAATGGTAGAAGGTGTGCGAAGCCGTTTCTTCAAAGCAAAGGTTGCAGCGTTCACAATCTGGCAAATCCGCCAGGCCCCATGTGAAGGCCTTGTCATTGAGAGGCAACCGATTTCGAGCCAATCACCAGGTGAGCGAAAATCACCGATAATCACTACCTGATGCCCAAGACTAAAACGAGCGAAACTCATCCTCTGACAAGCGGTGCACATCACGTAATGAATCCTTCGCGACGCCCTCCACTAATCCACGATAGAAGAATCTCCTAGGCCGTGAAAGGTCACTGGACCGTGGAATGGCCCGCAAGGCTGCCAGACATTCGAGGAGAAAACTAGATCGCCCTCGAGGCTTATGGCACCGCCTCGAGATGGAGGGAGTGATAGTAAGGCTAGGGAACATGTTCCTCACTATCCCCCCTCAGCAATGAGTCTTCCAAAATCGCTCGCCTGAGAAAAACCAACCTAGACGCAACCTTATGGCCCATCAGATACGGCATTCACAGACCCCCATGACACGGACGTTGGTAAGAGGCACGTTTGTCGACGTAGTGTTTGCGTCCTCTCCACAGAATGGAGAATAGCAAACGCTCGATCGCCTCTCTACGTCGTTTAGAAAGTAGAAGTATTGACAACCGGTAAAGGATAGTGGGAAAAAAGTATGTAGCACACACCTCAGCCTTTTTCTCCAACTGGAGGTCGGGCTCAAACCACACTCCAAGAATGCGGACCGGGCCGTTCCTCCAGTCGAAGGGCCCCGGGTGGGTAACACCCTTTCAGGCACCTAACCGCAAGCCGGACGACTTGTTGCGGTTAATCTTGGCCCCTGTCACCTGTTCGTACTACCTCGATGTCACTCCGGGAGGGCACGAAAGTAGTGACATCATCGGCGTACGCGGAAACCCTAGCTCGAGCACCACCAGGGACAGCGATTCCACGTAGAGCCGGACTGCATGCCCTGTCCCTTAGCCGGCGAAGAGAGGCTCCAATGCCAAAGCATAAAGTAGGGGCGACAGTGGACAACCCTGTCGAGCCGACATAGACAGCGCCAGAACGCCCAACAACTTTCCGTTCACCTGTACCACAGCCGTGGGGGATTGATACAGGAGGCTAATTCAGCGGCGGAAGTTGGTTTCGAATCCAGCGGCCTGCAGAATAGCCGCCAGGTAATGATGGTCAATCCTATCAAATACCTTGGACTGATCCAAATCGACCAGCGCAGCTTGTTCGTCGTCTTTTATCCCCTCTATGATCGTGCATATCAGATGCAGGTTGCTCTGAATTGTTCGACCCTTCACAGCACAAGTCTGCTCAAGTCCCAACAGAGACTCGGCAACTAATTGCAAACGATTTTGCAAGATCTTGGCCAAAATTTTTAACTCTGTGTTTAGCGGAGTTATGGGCCGGTAACCCTCTAACTCCTTCCCCACATTCTTACCTTTTCTCAACAGCGTGATCACACCCCTGGTGAACCGGTTGGGGATGGACCCCTGCTGGAACCAGTTGTTGAACACGACAGTCAAAATCGGGACAAAGATGTGCGACAGCCTCAAGTACAATTCATGGGGCAAACCATCGAGACCCGGCGATTTGCCTCTGCCGACCTTCTTCAAACCGGCGTAGACTTTGCCTTCCGTAATCTCTCCCTCGCAGCTAGCTGCATCAGCCGGCAAAAGCCGGAGGAAGTCAGCCAAATAGCTACGAAACTCCTCATCACGGAGACCAGGCTACTTGGTGAACAGGATCTCGAAATGCCGCCGAAACGCCTCGAACATATCGTCAGTTGACCGAAGAATATGCCCCTCCGGGTTGCGAACCTCTCGAATGTACCGGTCGCCGCCTCGGAGTTCTGCGCCCATGTTCACAGCTTCGGAAGACATCTTGCTTAACCTATGTCTAATTACCTGGCCCATGTAACGCTCGCTATTCGACCGCTCCAGGGCTTCCTTAGCTACGGCTATCTGTAGGGGATCCCTACCAACCACCGCCCGGGAGAAATTAGCTCTAAGTGTCTTCACCTTGTCAGCCTTATCTAGTTTGAGCCGTTTGCTGAACTAATACTATTCTTAAGATTATCCCACCACTTATTCCCAATGACTCCCCCAGTTAACGCCCGCTGCACTAAGTTAATTAGCTGGAACCGGAAGTCCCTCAGTTCAGTAAGGACACGTTGAACTTCCAATAACTAGCCATTCTAGGCCTATTTTCTAAATCTACCCGGGCAAAAACAAGTTTTTGGTCAGAGTAGCCTAACCAGTGGAACGTGAGACAATCTGAAAGATCTATGTCGGCTTCACGAATTAACATTCTATCTAGGTAGCTAGCTACCTTGGTAGAAGGCCAACTATTAGCCCACGTTCATATCTTCCCACCCTTGTGATCGACCCGGTATCTATCGACAAAACCGAAATCCTCGATGAGATCGACCAAGCTACAATCACGTGCCTTCCCTCTAGCTCCCCACCCTCTGTCCAACTTGGGGTCCAGGATGGCATTTCAGTTCCGCATTAAAATGAGTCGCGTTGAATCCACCAGGAAGGGCTCCAACCACCGAAAAAAATGAGACGCGCTCCTCCCGGTCGTTGGGCGCATAAACCGCAACCAGTCGAAACGCATTGCTTTTCACTGCAATATCGACCACGATCAGCCGGCCCTCGACACCGACATGGACAAGATCCACCTTCGCGTCCAAGGCACGCTTAACCAGCAAAGAAACTCCTCTGGCCAGCCGGTTCCCATATGCTGAATAGACGACAAAGTCGTTAGACAGCACACAGGCATCGGCCTTGCAAACAAAGTGAGTCTCTTGGATCGCGGCGTCATCCACACCGAAGGACAAGAGGTCACGAAGCAGGCGGGCAGCCTTACTCTGATCCCTAAAGCCCTTCGCATTCAAGCTGGCTAGCTTAATTGACATCTTTTAGACCTGAAAAGAGAAAGTAGAAAATTATTTCTGGTCACATACGGAGCGAAAATCTGTGGGAACAGGGACCCCGACGGATTGTTCTAGAGAACCAGTGCCAAATATCGGAAGTAATTCATCCGTCCGGGACAATTCCGCCGACGTCCGTGGGGAAAGTTAGTTTTGCGGCCCTGTAAAGAGAGGGATGGAGTATGACAGGAACCCTCCCCGCACAAAAATTCGTTAGTTTCTTTAAATAATTTGTGCCCGTTTGGGCCATTTTTATTTTAGGATAAGCCTCAACGGCCCCCTGAATAAAATCCCAGGCTTTCAAATTACCCCCCTGTAATGTTATCAGTGTGAGTACTCCGGAGACGCCTGGGAAATTAGTAGGGTCTTCAACTGACTTTCCGTCAATTGTATTAAATTTGAATAATGGCCTTAGAAGGGTCCTCTTCTGGGAAGAAAGGTCCCCTTCCAAGGCCGCACTATTTACAAGACAAATGTCTGCTTTTTTAAAAGGATTGTCCTTTTTCTTTTTCCCTTTTTCTGCTTTTTTTGGTGGGGTTACCAATGTTGGGGGAGGGTTGCCCCAATTTCGGGGAGGGGGGTTCTGGCTGAGAGGAGGGTGTGGGAAAATGTGTAGAGATAACTCTCACTGGGGAGGCAGATTGGCTTCTTCCCCCAACATTAGCTGCTCGTACAGGTGATGCAGGAGCGGGTTGTCTCTTAGTAGTAATCCTGACTCGTTCCGCCCTACCTCGTTCAATTTCTTCTGTCTTTCCTTTCTTTTTTTGCATTTCCTCCTCTTCCTCCCTTCCTCTTTTAAGCGATGAAGAATGCGGGGGAGGCATTTCATTCACATTCATTTCTGTTTCAGAAACTTGTTTCTCTTGTTGTTGTTGTAGCTGCTGCTTCTGCTGTTGCTCTTGTTGTTGTTGTTGTTTCTGATTTTTCTTTTTATTTGGCGACATAACCTTTTTTGGTGAGTCCTTCTGAGAAGAAGGGGAGGTCGTTTTTCCCCCTTCTCACCACCTCCATCCACTCACTCGGTATTTTTGGGGGTCAGGTTTTTTAGTTTCTGCTTTCGGTGCTTTTGCCACCAGCGGTGTTGTCGTTGGTACATGCCCCTCCTCCAATTTTCTTCCGGGGCATACCTTCAATATATGTCCCACTGTACCACACGCCCAACAGTGTGGTCCCCGACCCTCCACCATTACAAATAACTTTCTTCCTCGACAGAACAAAATATCGGGAACTTTCGAAAACTTCGGTCTATCCACCGTCACATATAAACATATGTCTTCAGTTGAGCCTTCTTCTCTCAGTTCGGCGCAGTAGACGAGGTTTCTCGTGTAACAAGCAAGGCAGCTTGCTTGTTACGAAACCTCGTCTACTGCGCCGAACTGAGAGAAGAAGGCCCCCACATGGTCGTAACTTATCTCAATTGGTACGCCGTGCACAACAATTCGTGTCCTTCGGGTTCCTAAATATTCAGTTACCATCCTGATCCTTTTGGACGTTAGTGTGTTTCCGGCCAATCTTTTGGCTTCCTCCTCGGATCCTAACAATATGTTCCACATAGCCCGGGACGTTCTGGTTAAAATTTTGGGTATTATGTTAAGGGCATTTCAGCCCCTCTTCCATATTCTCCCTACTGACGCTCGTAAACTTTCGTGTTTTTACGTCAGACGTCAGCAGAGATATCGTTTTGGCCTCAATGACAGAAACAACATCTGGTATAACCAAGAGTTCATTATCTTTAATGAACTCCTTGTATTTTTCATGCATATCCTTATAAAATGCAGGGTCCTTTTTTGTGGAGTTTTATTCCACACCGACGGTGCGGGAGCCACCGCCGGCGCCGCATATGAAGTGGGTGGCTGGGGAGACAGATCCATATTGTACTTCGTCTCCCCGCGACACAAAACTAATTTTCAAACAAACACAGAAATCAAATTGGCAAAGAAGACGAATAAACAACTGTGCACAAAACGAAAAACACGTACTCACGCAATCGTTGTAAATTGGTAATCAAATAACTCAGTGTACTGTCAAGAAGTCGGAAAGAGTTCCAGTAAAGTTCTCACCACTCAATCCAACCACACGATTCCTGCTATTAATAACATGCTGTGCTATTGAAGACCCGAATGTATTCTTAAGTTGGCTACTACTTGCGGCTGAGTTCAAAATTCTGGGAGGTAAATGCTGCTTAAGTCTTTGATCTAGACGTTGAGATGTTCTCCCCATGTAGTCGCATCCGCGACTACACTGAAATTTGTAAATTACAGGATTAATGTGAAGGTAAAGGATATCCATATTTTCTCGCAATGATCGTCCTCTAATGTGTCATCGATATGTTGATGACATTTCTTGTCTTTTTAACAATGAGGACGAAGCTGATAATTTTCTCATTTTATTAAATTCTGTTCATCCGTCCTTACAAGTTACCGTTGAAAACAAGTCAAATTGCTGTCTTCCATTTTTTGGATATTCTCATCCATAGGAATAGTACGGGCTTTTTGACTTCGGTATTTAGAAAAGATACTTTTTCTGGGCTATGTACATAATGGGATTCATTTTGCCCACGCCAGCGTAAAGTTAATTTAAGTAAAACTTTGACTTATAGGGCTTTAAAAATGTGTTCCATTTCCTTTATTCACGGTGAAATGGTCTTTATTAAGATGACACTTTCCAAAAATGGATATCCTTTGGACATTTTGGATTCCATTATGCATCATGTCATCAATAATTTTTATAGGGCTAAGTCACATGTAGTTAAAAAAATGTATATTGGAACAGATGGTGAGGTTTTAGCTAGGAGGATTTCTCAGTTTGTTGGCAAATGTTATTTTTCTGCCAATGTTCGTGTAATATTTTTTACACGGCAAATTCTTTCCTCCATTCGTTAGGATGTTTTACCTCCACTCCACATTAATTCTGTAATTTACAAATTTCAGTGTGGTTGCGGATGCGACTACATAGGTAGAACATTTCAGCATCTAGATCAAAGAGTTAAACAGCATTTTCCTCCCAGAATTTTGAACTCAGTCGCAAGTAGTAGCCAACTTGTGAATACTCCCGGGTCTTCAATAGCACAGCATGTTATTAATAGAAGGAATTGTGTGGTTGGATTGAGTGGTGGGGACTTTACAATTCAATCAAAGTCCCACTCACTGTTTCATTTAAAGGTGTTGGAGTCCGTATATATCAGATCTCGAAAGCCTTTTATCTGTAAGCAGAGAGAATGCCTTTTGGGTCTGAGTGATTGGGCTCTAGCTTCCCTAGCAATTTTAATTTTCTCTCCCTCAATTCTCATTTCATCTTTTAGTTCACGATTAAGAAAATCCCAGAAATAAAAAAACTTGATAAGCTCTGGGCGAAACCAGTTGTTATATTTAGGTTTTAGTATGCCATCAAAATTTCAATTATTCATAGCTGGTATATATATAATCGATCCTATCATATTGTGAAATGAAAGATCCTTTCTTACGAATGCGTGTGTCCCTCACTTTCCTACGCTTTTCTGATCTTCATCAATGTAATTCTGATGTAATTAGTTCCCAAGTAGGCATCTATGCAGATGACACCACCATTTACTTCCGTCTCAATAAGAAATCTGACAAAGTAAACCTGGCTGCTGCCTTTCAAAAGGACCTCAAATATGTGATTAAATGAGGTAGGAAATGGCTCGTAAATGTTAATGCTTCCTCTCTCTTAACTATCATAAAGAAACTTTCCTGCTTAACTTCAAAATGGACGATACTAGTCTCTTAGGAAGCAGCACACGGCACCTCTTAAGCGACCTCAAATGAAATTACTACATCAAATCTATAGCTGTATCTACTGTTAGGAAATTTGGGTGAGAAGGTTTTTCTCGTCAGAATCCATTTTGCACATTTATAAATCTTCCATTCGTCTGTGCATTGAATACTGTTGGTATTCAATTTTATTCACTTGACGCAACATCATAATACATATCGCAGGACATACAGCATAATTTATCACATATGATATTCTAAATTAAACTGATTTACAATGCAAATTATTTTATTTTTAAAATATGTATTTTCATGGATTTCTAATGAAATTTCCATCGTTTCATTTACAAGCGAAATTTATAGGTTATTCTTTCAGTGAATATTAATAATTATGTTGCACTGAACTGAATATGAAAATTAATGTTATTATTAAACCTAATATTCAGAGCAGACATTGATAAAATGAAAATCTTCCCACGACAATTAAGGCGTAAACGCTAAAACATCAGAAACGCTTTCAACATCAGAAACATATTCTTCAAACCAACTAAACATTTGGAGAATAGTCTGGTGCATCGACTTCAGTCACCTGTCTATTAGCTAATGTAACAATATTTTCTTGCCTGATCGAATCCTACTTCCGTCCATTTTAGACCATTTTAGTTGTTCGCGTAAATTCTATTACTTTCTCAAAGACAGTTTCTTCGACTAGATGTAGCATTATAGTATTAATGATTATTTTGCATGTGTTTACGCGTGAAAAAATAAATCAAAGTCTTGAATATGATTTCAAATTCGGATTTAGATTTTTTTCTCTCTCTCTTTCCTGTTATTTTTCTTTTGTTGCATATCCGTGAAGGAGTATTTCCAGTTCTAGGGAAAGGAGGGAAGAATTATTGCTTTGATTCTTCAGTGGTGGAAAATAACCATCTAATTTAAGACAGAACCCAGGAACATATCAGGAGAGTCCAGTCTGAGAAAAAATTGGCAAGTGATTATATCGAATAATCCATTAGCACATCTCTGCGACAGTCCACCTCGTGATTCAATATAACTGCGGATTTTGTCATTTTTTTCTTTTTGTACATTAGTACTCGACATCTTGGTAAGGCCTAACATAAAATCAATCGGCGAAAATTTTCGAGTTTTAAAAAATGTTTAATTTTCGGATAACTCACTACAGTATGTGTTATATACCACTGTCTCGGGTATCTTATTTTCAATATCTAAATCCACTGCTAGGAAGGTTGGGTCACTGTGTCGGGCCAGGAAGTTTTTTTCCGCCTGAATCCATCTTGCACATATACAAATCAACCATCCGACCGTGCATATAATACTGTTGTCATATCTGGCCAGGCGCCTCTGCTGTTCATCTCAGGGTTCTCGACAGGATCCAAAGGAGAATCTGTAATGTGATCGGTCCAGACCTGGCAGCTCGACTCCAGCCACTTTCTCATCGGCGAGATGTGACTTCCCTCTGTCTCTTCTACAAATATTTTCATGGCTCCTGCTCCGACGAACTTAGATCACTGGTGCTCTTCCACAAGAATTTACTCGAGCAAGACTGGCAATAAGTTCCCATCCTTTTACAGGTAAACCTACCAAATGCAGCCGATAATTCTACTCCATCAGCTTCTTTTCTCGCACTTCCCGACTGTGGAACTCCCTTTCCTGACGGCTACAACCTCCAGGCATTTAAATGCAATGTCCATTCCTATCTCTTATCCACTTAACTCCAGTCCTTCTCTCGTCCTTTCTACATCACACCGTATATCTTGTTCTTTCTCTTTCTCTCTACCTCCGCATCTGTCTTCACACCCGTATTCCTATCCTTCTCTTGCCCTTTCTTTGACACCCACTGTAACTGGTTAGTCTTTCTCGTTACTTTTCTCCTGCCTAAACTTTTACACTCTTATGTAGACCCCCCCCCCACTGTGCATCAGTGGCGGTAAGGCGGTAAGGCTTACATGAAACGATTAAAAAAAGAACATTCTTAAACTCCTCTGTTTGGGTCCTACGTTGTCTGGATCAACGATGACTGGACAAATGTTGCAACCACGATGTTGGACTGCTATCCACGAGGACGACGACGACGACAACTAACTCTGCATAAATTCGGGTCTCTCACTAGAACCGTGACGTTACTTCTAAAAGCTTCTGGAGCGACGAGTAAACTTCTTGAATCATAAATCACTTTCGTTGGGGACAAATTTCTCTTCGTCGGGGAACACTTAACTCGATTTACACGTAAATCAATTTCACAATCACATTTCATAATTTTCTTTTTAAAATGTCAGCAACAATAATCTTCCTTTTTTTTCGTCGTCTTTTTTTTCCTTATCAACTTTCAATAATAACAATCTGCAACAAGTGCTTCGTCGGAAACAATAAGACCGGACCCACATGTAAATAAAATATACAATATATTTTATTTCCTTTTTTCTTTTTTTTCAAATACAGGACATCTTTTTCAAACAAGTAGTGACATTGTCGTGGATTAGGAGTAGAGGCTCTTTTGTTCAGGAGTTGCCAGGACCCTCCACACATCGGGCAAAGTCCGATTGGGAGAACAACCTTTTCCTTTGACAGTTGCAATCATTTTTTTAAATTAAAATTACTACTAAAACTGTCAGCTTGACATCACTTCCCTTCCTCTGGTGTAAAATCTGAATCTGGGGCATAACCTTTCTGAACCCCGTAGACAAAATACAAATCTCAAATTCAAACTGTACCTGTTTAACACCTTCAAACAATAACCATTTTCAACAATACACATTTTTCTTTTTCAAATTTAAATTATCTGCGTTATTAAGCGCAATTACTCTTCACGTAAAAAAAAAATCCATGCTTCCCAAAAATATCGTACCAACGAATATGCAACATATGCGATGAATCAGATTTTGGCCTCTGTTTTATTTCGTCCAAATTTATTGCACCATTTCATTACCCTGTAAGACTTTTTTCCTTTACATTTTAGGTTATTCTATTTAATTTTTGTTTTTAATTTTTCTTGATGATATGTTCAGCTTCAAATTAGAATTTTCTGATTCATTTCACGTCAAAACCTTTTGGCTGGATGCGAACGCCACAAAAGCCAAATAAAAATTTAAAGGCACTCTCTGTGTGACGGCTCCGAATATTGCATTCGATTCACAAAATAAATCTTCAGAAATATAAAATAATATCTAAACGACAGAACCAATCACGAACGTTGCTGCTAAAAAATAAATAGAAAAAAAAAAATGAAAACATAAAAAGACACCGTGTCATGCATCCACACTGACTGCTTAAAAAACCCTGCTCGGCAGCATTTAAAGCAGTAGGCAAAGCAATCATAGAATTTACCAGTGACCTCCTAGTCAACCAAGATGATATAAGCTTCAACGCCAGACCCGTACACAACCAACTTTCCCAGCTTCCAAGTAGCTTTCCTTGTCGACAAAAGAGATATTCCGCTTGACCTATTATACTGATAATACAGGTAATCCTGTTTTAATATATCCTGTTTTCGTTTGTTACTCGTGCAACCACACGAGACATAAGATTGTCAAACATAAGTTGGTCACTTTAACCCAATCCAAATAAAAAAAATCGTATGTGTATTTGACATCCCAGTTTTCAAATTTTGCAATATCGACGAGGAGATTTTTAGACATTTTTAAACATTTTAAACATCTATTTAGGATTCTGTGTTATATATGTATGTGTGTGTTTGTGTGTGTGTTTTTGAATGATAAAGGGTTTCTTACAAAGAATCATGCGACAAAAAATTTATAACATTACTCGGAAGATGGGTACAATAACTTTAATTGAGAAAACTGAAAAACATTAATGTGTAACACAAGATTATGACTTGTCTAGTTATGAAATGACAATACATTAACATGGTTGTAAAAATGACCTAAACATCCTGAGAAACCATCTCCCTAAATCTAATGAAAAACCTTTGCCAGTCAACAAAATCATATATGCCAACTAATTACTAATCATTGGTTCTTTTCTTTCAACATCAATTTTTACAAACAAAAGTTCGGTTTACCAATGGTGTTCTTGCATGTCTTAATATTTTTATAATCTGGTACAATTAGATATATCTTACCTAAAAAGTTAACTTAACTATACATTGATAACGTATGTCCCCATGACAAACTACCAACAAACATAATAAAACTAAATAACGCAAAGAGATAAACACTCTACTTTTTTCTCGACATTCTATTAAATCCAAAATAGTAATAAAGTAGATTTCAAGGTTTACCGAAAACCAATAATTAAAATCGACATAATAATTTTTAAAATAAAAATTAATCACAACAAAATATAACCAAAACTGACTATACGTTTTATTTAAGAACTGTTAGAATGTGCAGCACTGAATACGTAAATGAAGAAAATTTACGTTTAATAAAACTCCTTCATTAAAAAAAAAATACTAAGTTTATCATGCAACCAAAAAAACACTTTCTGTTGAACTCGAAAACATTGAACTATTCCAAACACAAAAATTACAATGACTTGGACAAAAATTTGGGCCTCAAAAATATGAAGTCAACAGTGAAGCTGGCATATATATATATGTTTTATCACACATGACATGTATGTGACCAATGAAATCGTATCTTAACATAGTCTCTTGGATTTTTTAAATAATTCATCTTTGAAGAATCTCTGAAGAAGCTTGTTATAAATGAAACATTTTACATTAAAGACACTTATTTCCTACTTGTTCTTTCTTTATTCTATTCATCTTGTCGGATTCCGATCCATATATTCAACTCACACACACACACACACACACACACACACACACACACACACACACACACACACACACACACACACACACACACACCTTCAAAGCCGTAAGAAATATACATGTGACATCAAGGATTCTAAAGTGCTGCATTTATTATAAGAAATTTAAGCTGCTCGAGAGTACATAGGGCTTTCAGGGAAAAAGCAGACGCTGCGTTGGGCTCTTAATTTTTAAATTTCTAAAATATTTTTGGTACATTTCGATTTGTGAAAAAACTTCTGCGTTTGTTTTTCATCCAAAACCAATAAAAATATTTCCTCCAAATTCCGAGCAGCGTATTTGGAACCTCTCTATAATAGGTACCTCCATCAAATCGTTGAAAAACAACATAGTATGAATAAAAAAGATCCAAAACTTAATAAAAATGAACTTTTTCCATCAAAATGTTTGTTATTATTAAGAGTATTTGTTATTATTAAGAGTATTTTTTATTTTTTATTTTTCAAAATTTTTAAAATCCTTCATAACACGTTCAGATTTTTGGTAAAAATCTTGTTTTTATTTTCGTTAGCGGGGAACCAAATCGTTAGGAATAGTTTTAGCCACCAACTGCTATTTATATTTATATTGTGTGAATACATTCTCCTCCACATTTTTTTGATCATGTAAATTTGGAATACTTTGTTTTTGTAAAAGAAAAGGAATGCAGCTTAAAAAGAAATTACTTTAATTTTTTTCTTTTTAAATTACGATACCGAATCGTTTCAGTTCTTTGGTGATACGCTTAGTGCCTTAGAGGATTGTGGGAATTTTTATACTGTTTTGGGTAGAGAAGTTACAAGTTCCTGGTTCAGCCTTTCTGTTGAATTGGTCACTGATTGTGGTACAACATCCGATCCGGTATAGTGGTATTTGAAACTATTGTAACTGTTTCAGGTTCGGAGATTGTCGGTCTCTCCCCAGCAGGAGTAAGGTGACATAGAGAAACAATACTTTTTTTTTCATTTGGTAACCTAACAAGAGCGTAATCAGGATTTTTTCCTGACTCAGCTCAACTTCTTGTACACGTTATAACGAAGGTCACGGCACTTTCC
Source organism: Ascarosepion bandense (assembly GCA_037127315.1). NCBI lineage: Eukaryota > Metazoa > Mollusca > Cephalopoda > Sepiida > Sepiidae > Ascarosepion > Ascarosepion bandense. The sequence continues at coordinate 5,814 of JBBBDQ010028775.1, read as the reverse complement.
CAGTAATCGTCAACCTCGAAGGAACAGATCTTCCTGGGGTAGATTTTCTCAAATAAGAAAACATTCATCCATGAGGAATAAAATTCCTAGTTGTACACAGTAAGAAACAAATCGAGTGGAGAGCGTCAGATAAAACAGTTTCCTGTTGATGCACAGGTACACCTCTTGATTTTAATGTTAAGTTGATCGTTCTCTACTTGATTCTGGGTTATACGCAGTAGATCTACAAGTAGCTATTCATTTCTATTGAAAAATCTTAACTTCTCTGACAAAAAGCTAGACCCTATATCAGAGCGTATATAACTTGGCATACCAAATATGCAAAATAATTTACTTAAGCTAGTCAATACAGTTATAGTGAGCACACCCACCACACGCAAAAACAAAAGGGCAGTGGCTATCTTCAGTAATGATATTCAGTAGATATTTGTTTCCTTCTCAGTTTAAAGGAAGCGCTCCTTTGATATCTATATTCCTTCTTTGGAAGGGTTGGGTGGCTTTGATTAATTTACCTCTTCCTCTCACAATGTTTTTTAATTTTTTTTTTACGACGCACACGCACGCACGCACGCACACTTCAGTAAATCTCTAAATTTCCTATGTTGGACACATTTTTCGACCAGAAAAATGTGCATCATTCTTGATATTCCAGAATAACAAATTACGTAATTCTTTAAGGTTGATATTTACGACTGAAGCGCAATGTACCCTAGTTAATGTATTTGGGCATGCATTTTTGATACTCGGTTGAGACCTAATATCTAAACTTATTTATAAATGGAACTTTGTGTGTGTGTGTGTGTCTGTGTGTGTATGTGTGTATCCGTTACCTATAAACTCCGAAACGGCTGAACCGATTTTCTTGAAAATTTACACAGTTGCACTATAGGAGTCTGCGAGTGTTTTTAGTTAGATTTTGTGTCGAGGTACCTCCGATAAATATCGAAAATCGATAATCGAAAAAATCGGGTTATAGAAGGATTGGTCCGATTTTAATCAAATTTGATACACTCATAGACAAAGACATAAGAAACGATATTCAGAAGTTTCAAGGTTGCAGTTCTTACAATAGTGCAGAAAATCGATAATATATATATAAAAGCTTTCATTACACCCGAGCAAGGCCGGGTTATACTGCTAGTAATTTATAAGTGGAATGTTCAATTCGACAACGATGAACTTTGTCGTTTTTAATATTCGAAGCTTTATGCTTCTCGAAAATGTATGATAGAGCTTTTTGGTCTGTAACAAGAACAAAATATTTACCTTTTAGGTAATGACTCCATTCCCCGATCACTTCAGTTAGTACTTTCTCTACTGGAGGAGTGGTTTCATTCAGAGTTCTGGACTTAACTTCTTGATTAGGAACCGCTGCTAAGCTCACATAGTTAGCATCAGTTTAAATTTCCATGAGTTTTTCTTCGTTTAGAGCGTGTACTCTTTCTAATTCCATTTTCAAATATTCAAAGGAATGTTATTTCAGTATGTAAGGGAAATACTGTTATTTAGCGCGTGAATTTTTAGCGAATATTTTTTTTTTTTTGGTGGGGACTGTATTAGGCGAACATTCCGATGATTCTCCTGAGTTTTTATATTGCCTGGAGTAGAAAGTTCAGGATCGATCTAACAGCCCCTTTACTTACTTGTACAGGATACAGATCCTATATCACCTAACAATTAACTAAAACTCAAAAAGTAAAATTGCACACCCGCAAAATTGAATCAAAACAGATAAAAACATTTTTGAAAAACCCAGACCAGACCCAGACCAAGGCAAATTTCACAAGTCAGTGTGAAAAATAAGGTTCTAGATTCTGATTGGATAGGAAATAGCAAATTGATTTATGATCCCGTTCAATTTTTCTTAACACCTAAAAAATGGGTATGTGGTTTCGATCCAGTCACGCGATGAATTTCACTACTTAAACTACGTCTCTTGACCGGTCAGATCAGTCCGACATGGGAGCAAATCTGAAGAACCTCGTCGCAATGTGACTAAAGAAAATTTTATTTCCGACCCGGACGTAAGAGCGCGTCACACACTCGTTCTACCTCTCCTTCCAATTTTCCTTTCTTCGTCTTCACCCACACACCGTCAAAGAAAACAACAACAAGATACTTCAACTGACTTCAATAAGTACAATCTCCTTTATTACCTGACTTTCATTTTCCTTTTTTCTCTGGCCATTAAAAGGAAAAGAACACAGATTTTTATTAGCAACCTTTTTAATCTTTTTACATCCACACATTCTGTAACTATCAACTATGAACTCTAAGTTTTTGTGGGACATTTAAATACTTACATTTCTCTTTGAACAATTAACTACATGCATTTTCTCTATGAACATTTTATTTTTCTTCTTACAATTTTGTTATTTATTTAGTAAAGTACTATAATGTATAAATGAAATATTTTATCCTTCCACATTTCAACATCCACCCTTCAACCTTCTGATATTTTAAATTGTGGGGACTTCGGTTGTGTTTGGCACAAAGCCAATTTGACAAGCATAACAGAGGACCCTACACGTCATAGCCCAAAATTTTCGTTACGCTGTAGACACATTTTCATTTAAAGTGAAAGCATACTTTTCGATCATGTCTTAGAATTTTTCCAAGTTAGTGTCATGTTCTCTTTCATTAATGCCACTCGTGGTTATGTCATCTAAATATGCGAATGTTTCTTTTGGGCCTTCTTTTTCGATTATTTCATTTCTGATTCCAAACGGCATGCTCTTGAAATTATAGAATTTGCTATCAGCTTCAAATACCATGTAAGTTCAGTCTGCTTTACGTCGGTGAACTTGATGATACAAACTTTTTAGGTATAGTTTAGAGAATTTTGCTATTTCCGAAACCATTATTGTAATCTTAGGTAGAGGATAAACATCTTTTGTGGTAAAATGATTCATCGTTTGAGAATGACTATGACTAAACTTTTTTTTCGCTTCTCGTCCTTAGTTACCACTATTTTCACGGATATCTGTAGGGATTAAATAAAAATACGAAATAAAATAAAAAACACTAAATAAAATAAAAACTACGAAATAAAATAAAAATACAAAATAAAATAAAAGTACGAAATAAAATAAACATAAAAATCTCCCAGGAGTCCTCTGACAGGAAAGACAATTGACGCATGCACAAAAAGAGGCCTCCTGGTGCCAAAAATAAACTCGATCTCTTTCTCTGTTGGACTTTGGATGGTAAAGACGTGCCAAACTGTTCAGGAAGAAATTTCCCCAACTAGAGGTCGTTGGAACCAAAAATAAAATCAGTGTCCAAACTGTCTCTCTAGTGTCTCTGTATCTTTCCTTTTCTCTTTGCCTATTTATTTCAGCGGCGAAAGTTTTGGATGTTTAGGCGAAAGAATCAACCCAGCAGTAATAGCCATAACCTTCCATAGATCTACTGGGTTCAATGATATCTAAATACAGTTGGTTTTTATTTTCTTGTTTAAATGTGTCATCTTCTCTAGAGTATCTTCTGGATTTCACAGATTTAGGTAGTCAGGCGATAGATTTTCAGAGGTGGTGAAATATTCATGCTAGCTAGTCCACATAGTTTTACATTGTCTGTCGTCCTCATAATTTTTTTGTGAAGACCTTGAAAATCTTGTCCAAGGATCACATCAGCACATAAATTATCTATTTAAGGATAAATTAAATATTTTGTAAGTTTCTGTACCCACCATAAGATTCGCTTTACATTTTCTTACAGTTTTTCATAACAAGTTAGACGATGCTATTCTGACAGTAGTATTTTTCTTTTTCTTCACTTTATGTAGTTTTCTTTTCTGAGGATCTTTTTAGACATCATTATAATGTTAATTGTAAAAAGGCACACTTTATATAGATGTTATTGGCCATCATTTGACACACAAAATTATGTAAATTCATTTTTTGTATTTTGCTTTTAAACTCGGCTCGTGTTGTTTATCTTTCTTGTGCGCTCATATAAATATTTAATGTTACATAATCTGTTATGGAGAAAATACCAAGACGGAACATGAATAAATAATTAACATACAATAAATGCCCAGCAAACATTATTATTATTCATATTACCAAAATTCATAAAACCAAGAGTGTAAGATTCAAATGTTTATGAATTCACTACAAACATTTATCAGATTTATAATCCAATCAAAATATGCACTTAAATATATTAAAATTTCAAGAATCAAACACAAGCAAACACAGATATCATAAGGTATTGTTGGTAACGTCTACCCAACTAATGAAAAAATAATATAGAATTTAAAACTGAAACAACCCCTTTCAGAACAAACTTATGATATAGTTAAATTAAAAAGTGACATGTTAAATTTATGACTGTTTTCCTATTTACTCCTTATTCAATCATATATATATATTGAATTAAACTTCTAACTACTAGAACTAAGAGAAAATACAAAAACGTGTCAACAACTACACAACCATCAATTTTAACAAATAAAAAAAAGTTTAAATTATTTTAAAGGGAGATTACTCTTAAATATTTAAAATAGTTATTTCCCCATATAATTTGCAACACAAGAAAATTTATTTGATGAAGCTTGTTTAAATTGAAGTATAAACGAACAAATGTAATTTTTCTAAGAAATTGGCTTGCTGTAATAAAAGAAAAGAAACAAAGTGTGTGATGAAAGTGGCAAAATGAGAACTTAATATAATATTTGTCTATATTTCTGAATGCGGTCGTATTTATACTATATTATTTGGACAATTTTCCTAATTTTTGTTGCCATTTATACGACGTTTCGGCTGTTGTGCGCTCCAGCTTTCTTCAGGTGCTAGGAATTTCGAACCGAACCCTTTATTACGATCATTCTCATTACTTGTGTGAAGCCTCTTTGATAGTCATGACTTATCTCCCTTGAAAGAAATATAAAGGAGAAACAGGTCGCCCTCTTAGGGTAAGGCTACTAGAACATCGCAAGGCCGTAACAGGAGGGGAGATAAAAAAATTAGGAGTTGCTGACCACATATGGAGCAAGAAAGAGAATCCACCCCACCCGCCATGGGATGAAGTTGAAATAATAGATAGATAACGCTACTGGAAACTACGTAAACTTAAGGAATCAGCACATATGCTAGGCTACAAAAATCTCCTATGCCGACTAAGCATAGAGATGAACACAATATGGGAACCAGTAATATGGAGTGCCACAGAAAATCATTAATGTCAAATATTGCAATATGAGCTCTGGTAAAAAATACTAGAAAAAACATTAACACCAAAAATACTAGAAAAAAAACCATTAACATAATAAATCGCAATATGAAGTCTGATAAAATGGTTTACTGAACTGAAATGGTTACTGAAATGGTTTATAAGTCCCAGAAATGTAGTTGTTCTTGTTCTTAAGGATATAGAGGTTGGTTTGTTCCAGTAACCCATAGAGTTTTGAGTTTAATACGAGGCTACAACAGTGGTGAACAAGTAATTTAGAGTCAGGTTAGAGTGAGATAACTCATAACTACCAAAGAGGATTCACACAAGAAATGAGAATGATATACCCCAGTGATATTAATAAAGTGTTCGGTTCGAAATTCCTAGCACTCGAAGAAGGCCGAAGCGTACAACAGCCGTAAAGTCGTACAAATGTCAACAAAGATGAGAACAATAGTCCGAATAATGTAAATAGTGTTGACAGACTATTTAGTTTTTATTTTAAAATTTAAAACAGAGAAGATACTCAAAGGTGAAGCGCATTAAGGTCCGCACGGTAGTCACCAGAGTGTATTACTGTGTGTTTGTGAGGGTAGAAAATGCTAATATGTCAGATATATTCATTTTAACAGTCAGTTG
>JBBBDQ010028774.1:0-258942 GCA_037127315.1 Ascarosepion bandense | reverse complement strand
GATTAAATTCTTTGCTGATATAATGACTAAGGTGGGTGCCAGAAGGATAACATTTGCTGTTTTGCTGATAATCAAAAGATTATCTCATTTGCTGTTTTGATGATAATGGCTTTGATTTTCATGTAATTTCTCACTATTTGTCTCTGAGATAATTTGAACAAACAACACTAAAATTGGTAGGATAAAAATATATCCAAATGAAAGAATCTGAAGACATTGCTATTGGTTTAGAAAGAGAAAAAAAAAGATAAATAGATAGATATATAAATATAGATATATAGTTAATATTATAATGATAATAATAGCCTACTGCAACTCAAAAGCTATTAAGTTTCGGAGCTCAGGGCACCATCATGACTGCCTGATGATAGTGTATTGAGCACCCAAACTTGATAGCCTCTGAGTTGCAGTATGCTATTATTATCATAATAATATTAACTATATATCTATATATCTACATATCTTATTGCTATTACAGTAATAATAACTATATGTCTATAGATGTTCTACATTTCTATAGAGCACTTTATAAAAAGTAAATATTAAACTGTGGAATATATATCTATTAGTTTAAACCACACACACACACACACACACACACACATATATATATATATATATATATATATGAAACGAATTGTTTGAACATTATTTTTTATTGATACTCGTATTTAAGTAGATATTCTGTTTTTAATGAAACAATATTATATATTTATATCTACCGGCCTGATTATTTACAATAAATTTTTATCACGAAAATGTGTGCCATTCAGCAGGATTCGAACCTGTAACCCCTATCTATATAGGGGAAGCTACCATTTGATCTGTTAACGTCTTAGACCTCTTGACCACGAATAGCCTCCAGTCTAAACAAGGTTTTTATCAAGCCTATATAACACAATCTTTGATCCATCGTAAACAAACATATCTGCTCTGAAATGTATCGTAATGTCAACAAATGTAAACATGCTACAGAAATCAACAAATTTTAACAAAACTTGGTTATAAGCAACCAACAATTTGAACATTATTTTTTATCGATACTCGTATTTAAGTAGATATTCTGTTTTTCATGAAACAGTATTATATATTCATATCTACCGGCCTGATTATTTACGATAAATTTTTATTATGAAAATGTGTGCTATTCGGCAGGATTCGAACCTGTGACCCCTATCTATATAGGGGAAGCTACCATTTGATCTGGTAACGTCTTAGACCACTCAACCATGAATAGCCTCCAGTCTATAAAAATTTATCGTAAATAATCAGGCCGGTAGATATAAATATATAATACTGTTTCATTAAAAACAGAATATCTACTTAAATATGAATATTGATTAAAATAATGTTCAAACAATTCATTTCAAATTGTTGGTTGCTTATAACCAAGTTTCGTTAAAATTCGTTGATTTCCATAATATATATATATTACTCATTCAGTAAAATGAATTGGAGCACTCTCGGTATTGGGCGCGTAATATGATATGCGCTAAAATAGACGGCCTTCTTCCACCAAATGCCCTGTGGCCCAATTCGGTCAGGTTTTGAGCTGGGGTTATGTAGCAATTGGAGTCTAACGGTACTGATGAGCTGTGATACAGTGAAACAGATCTGTCTGTGGATGACAATATATATATATATATATATATATATAGGAAAAAATGACAAACCTGTACAAATGGAGAGGATAATCTCCTAAATTTTATCTAATTAATATAAAATATTAAATAGATAAAAATAGAGATTTTAGTGGATATTATGCTGAGTAATATAAAATATTGAGATGAAAACTCAACACAATTAAATAATTTCATTATGTGTTAAGCTTTCCTCTCAATATTATATATATATATATATATATATATATAAGGAGAAAGGCAGAGAGAGAGAGAGAGAGAGAGAGAGAGAGAGAGAGAGAGAGAGAGTGAAAGAAACGTTTTTAACTGTCATTCTTCAACTACTGAAAAGTCCAAAAAATGTATAGTTTAACCTTTTAAAATTGAGTTATAGGTAAATAGATTAATTCATCTATGGAATTAAATTACTTTGCACTGATTCACAAACTGATGTTACTTTATCTTTTTCATGTTAACTGTATGTGGCTGAAGACGGTTATAATTTTTCTTATACTTGCCTGATTCTCTGTATCAGAAAATGGTTGTTTCTCTTCTATAAGCTGGAAAAATACTGGTATTTTGAGCATGAAAATTTGATTGATTTAAAGCTATGCAGATGACATGGTGTTAATAGCAGACACAGGAAAGAAACTGCAAGAAATTCCTAGAAGGTAGTAAAAAAAAGAACGACCCCCTGAATCTATTATACACCTCCCCACTCTACTAAAACTCAGTTTTTATAAGATAGTATTCATATAAAATACAAATTATATTGTAGCCTAATAATGTACAATAATGTATTATATGCACTATATGGGAACAATTTAACTAGAAAAATTCAAAACTAATACAATCTATCTAAATAAAAATTAGAGACATATAACAGATCATTCCATCTTAAATAAATCAAGAATGATTTGTGGCAATATTTAACATCAACTTGAGATTTTCCTGGTTAAAAAGTTGAATGCTTTTAACACATTCATCATTATGGATAAAAAATAGGGAATTTTATATAGTGATTTTTCAAGATTTAGCAAAACAAATTCATGAATGTGCACAACAAAGACAAAAAAGATCCCAGGTTGACATCAAAATATGCAAAAATTGTTATGCTTGATTAATTCGTAACATATATAAATGTAGGTAAAATAAAACAAATGTTGGCAAAATAGCAAGGGTCACAAAACACAACCCAGGGACCCCAAATCATGGGGGTTTGGGGGTAGTATGTACAGTCCCTGTAAATATCAATTGCAAGAAGACAGAATTCATGGTTTGTCTATATTTCTGACATGAGGTAGTTTTTACAGTATTTACACTATTCAGACTATTGTCCTCATCTTTGTTGCCATTTGTATGATATTTTGTCCGTTGCTTATGTTTTAGGTCCATGGTATTTTCAGCATCCTTCGGCTGCTTTAAGTCTCTTCTTCATCTTTGAGGAGATTGCCCAGCATTCACTGGCATATAGAAGGATCAATATTATGTATCAGTTAACTACTCTTTTCTTTGTTTCTAATGAAATGTTTCTATTTCTTAATACTTTGTTTAGCTTTTGAAAGGCATCTTTTGCTATCCCAATGCACCTTTGGATTTCAGAGAAAATGCACCTTTGGATTTCAGCAAAAATAGAAACAAAGAGAATACTTATACTTAACATCTGGAAGAGATGGTTGAAATTTCTAGAGCACATAATGAGGAAAGAGGGCTTGGAAAATTTTATATTCACAGGACATACTGAAGACAAGAGGAACAGAGGAAAACAATGCATAACTTATCTAGTGAATGAATGGTAGAACAAGATTTGAGATAACAGAAAAACAAAATTTATTAGAAGCTATAAAGGGCAGGAAATTGTGGAAAACCATGATAACCCATGTCCTGTAGGGACATAGCACATAGAAGATGTGATAAAGATACTGAAATAGAGAAAAATTTAACTTGAGAGACTGGTGCCTAAAATAAAAATTTTTGTACTGAAGTGGAATAAAATATGTTCAAAACACTTCACACATTTTTGCTATTATAAATTATATCAATCTTGTAATGTTTTTGAATTATATTCAGTTTTTATTTATGTGCTTTGTCAGCCTGGAGGCTTTGTAAAGAAACTGCTAAAATCATTTTGAGCCTAGAGTAAAATTTTTGTTTTCTTCTCTGAAGCTTTCAGTAAATAAATCAAATGATGCTAATAATTATTCAAGGAGAGGAATATAATTTCTAAGGTTAGAGATTAAAATCTATTTAAACATATATTTTTAAATTTTATTGCTTAAACATTATTTTTAGCTCATGCCAATATTTGAGTAGATGCTCTGTTTATTTATTAAACAGTATATTTACTTATTTCCATCTACCAGGTTGAATATTTGAGAAAACTTATTAGAAAAATATATGTTCTCCTGCAGGATTCAAACCTGTATTCCCCTTAGGGGAAACTGTCATTAGATGTCCATAACACTTATTGGGAGGCCTGAATATTTAGTAGTTTGGAAATTATGATCAAGTAGGTACAGAAATGTGTGACTTTGAGATCCAAAGTCATATTGGCATAGCTAAGGATGCATTCCAAAAGCTAAGCAGAGTATTAAAAGACAGGAAAATTTTGTTGGAAAGAGTACTCGACTGTTACGTGCTGTCTGTTCTTGTATATGCTGGATAATCTCAACTGTGATAAAGGAGAGACTCAAAGTAGCAGAAATGAGGTTCTACAGAATGATGCTGGGGATACCATGAACTGAACAATGACAAGGTTTTGGAGAGAATGAAAACAAAAAGAAAAATTAACATCAGGAATAGACAGCTGAATTTTCTGGGACATGTAATGAGGAAAGAGGGCTTGGAGAATCTCATATTCACAGGATGTATAGAGAGAAAGAGAAACAGGGGAAAGTAATGTGTGACATACTTGATGGGCTTAAACAAGTGGATGGCAGAGAAGTAAGAAGAGAAAAATTTTAAGAGCTACAAAGGATAGGTGGATGTAGAGGGCCATGGTCACTTATGTCCTGAAGGGACATGGCACATAGAAGAAGTGTATAGGCAAGAATATATTTCTGTCCTTCAATATTTGTCTTTACTTCTAAGATGAGGTAATATTTACATTGTTTGAACTGTTGTTGTCATCTTTATTGCCATTTTCACAATATTTTGGCTGTTGTACACTCTGACAGTATTCACTCTTTGTTAAATCACTGTAGCTAACCAGTTGTGAGGTCAGTACCTTGCTACAGTAGTGGTGAACAAATAGCTTAAAGTGTTGGGTTAAAGGGAGATAACTAAGACATCTGGAAGTAGCATGGCTTATTCAATGAGAACAAACCCCAGTGATTGAAATAAAGGGTTTGGATAAAAATTCTAATCACCTGAAGAAGGTTAGAGTGTACAACAGCTGAAAAGTCATGAATATAGCAATCGTCTGAACAATAATATTTCTATCCTTTTTGTGCTTTTGTGTTGTCTATATAAAAATATATGTATAAAATCCTCCGTGTATTGACTTAATTTACTTTGAAAGTTTTTAACTGGCATGAGTTGATCTTACCATTACAGTTTTAAATACAATCCACCACAAAGTTGAAACACTTTCAGTTACACTAGACTTGTATGATATATGAGTCATTTTTTATCAATTTTATTTACTAGTATCAATAGAACAACAACTACATACATTTGTCCCATTCTAAAATGTCTTCTTTCATATATGCCATCCTATGTATACAACTACTTTTGCTTGGATAGCATGATTTGAATTTTAATTGACTTCTGTTATATATACAATCAGTAGATATATTTTCCTATCAGAGTTCCCCCATCTTTCCCGTCTTTTAAATTACCAAGGATAATCAGTTTCAGGGCTTACATTTTAACATGCTTGTGACAATAAAACATTGTGTTGTGCAAACTCATTATTCACACTTTTCATGAATAGTAAAGCAAAGATCACATTGTATATAAAAATAAAAAATATCCATGCATTTACTTACAAACAAAGAGGATTGCTTTTTATATGAATTCACATTGTGTATGACTAAATATGTTGATTCTTGTTTTTCTGTATTCATATACAAGTTATAGAGAAATAAAATTAATACAACAAGGAATTTTGTGTCTATATTTCTAAGATGAGGTATTGTAACTATTTACATTGTTTATTCTGTTGCTCTCTTCTTTATTGTCATATTCATGACGTTTCAGATGTTTTATGCCTGGGCCTTCTTTGGGTGAAATACATTGGAATTTTGAACTGAACCCTTTATTTCCTCCACTGACTTTCCTTGAAAGAGTTGTGAGTTCAATATCTGGCCCCAGCAGGGGAAAATAAAAACTTGGAGAATTGAGATACTAAAAGAAAATAACTGAAACTGAGATGTCCAGAAAAGGCACTGCATGTGGAACTAGAACATGAACGAAATAAAGATTTCAGTTCAAAATTCTAACAAATATCACCTGAAGAAATACTATCTTTAATAAATATTATTTCACTTATAGGTTATATTTCATTGTTTTATATTATGAGTTCTGATCTAACAGGTTGGTTTCAGTCACTGCTATAACTTTTCTATAAGTACTTTCATGGTAATTTGAACAATTACCATGAAAGTACAAGATCTTCACTATGGTACCTAGACATTTTAAATTTAAGTGCAGTACTAGACTGGCATCAAGATCTTACCAATTTACAGTTGAGCTGACTAGATGTAACTGTAAATTCTATGCTATGTTTTTTTCTCTCACTTCTCACTTGTAGGACTCCCTTCCCTTTCTAACCAAACTTAATCTGCATAAATCTTAATGCAATGTTAATTGCTATCTCCTCTCCTCCTGATTACTCTTTTCTCTTCCCACTCATTATTAATGTTTCTGTTCCTAATTCTTCCACACTTCGTAATCCCTTGTGTCTTAGTGGCTTTACTGCCTTGCATGGGGTGATGGTGATGAAAAAGAAAGAAACCTAATTTTAATTAAATCTGAGTGTATTTTCAGGCATTATTTGAACACCACAGCTAATTGTAATTCTTTCATGTTTTGAAGAGGCTAAGAGGACAAACCGTTTCTTTTTTATACATTCTTTCACGTTCAGTAATCCCTTGTGGATTTATTTCTTTGCTTGGGGTGAAACGAAAAAAAAAAATTTTTGTAGATGTGCACATAGCATAGTGTTAACTGACATGGAAAATGAAATTGATGTACTGAGTTCAAATTCAAGTTTATTTTTACACAATCTTGGAAATGGTATCTCTTCTGTCCAAAGCTATATATTAAATAACAGAGAAGACTTGACTGGTTAGCTCTCAGTCTAGACAAACAACTCTGTAATAGCTTGTTTTCTAGTGGTTAAAATATATAGTCTTGCTTAGGCACTTGCTGTGACATCTGTATACAGATTTTTTTTCTTTGAGAATTTTTTCTTGATTTAGTTTTACCATGCTACTTTTATGTCCTACTTTAGCACACTTGTAGTATTTCGAATTCTTAAAGGGACACTTGTATGTAACCGTCCACATTTAAAGTGTAGATTAATTTTCTTTTTGTACATTTTTCTTTTGCTTGAATGTATGCACATTCTTTTTGCTGAATTTCTTTCACATTGCATTTCAGATTTAGGATTCTCTGATATTCATTCAATATTTCCTGTAGTATTATTTTTTTCAAGTTTTCTTAGAATTTTTACCTATATGTGTGCATCATTTTTTGCAGTTAATATTTAAATGAAAATTAACCCTGTAAACATATTCGGAATTAGTTCACTTACTCTGAATCTTTCATATTCGAAAACATGCAAAAAAAGCTAAGTCTATCATTTGGATTGTATGTAAATTCAAATATGGTATTTGTGAGAACATTGGAAGTAAAAGAAATAAGAAAATTTTCTGTTTCCTTCAGAAATAGTTTTATCAGCTTTTGTTACTATTTTTTCAGTTTCAACAACTGATATTGCTGTTATTGCTGTTGTTATCATTGATTTTGTATCACAGGAACTCATATTTCCAAGAATATTTTTTATTTTTTCTACACACAAAGAAAAATGTAAACCAATACAGTTTAAATTCTCGCTGTCATCATTATTCTGTGCATCAAAGCAACAAGTATTTTTTTCTACTTGCTAACTCAGTAGGAGTTTTGAATAACTCTAGTGATAACTTGCATGAGTCTTGATTCCTTGCCACTCCTGTTAAAACTTGTATGTGTTTTTACTCTCACCACTACTGATATAACTCATTTTCTAGCAATTGTAATATGAAGTCTGCTTAAATACTTGCCATGACATCTGTAAGACCTATCAAACCCTATTCTGAACATACTTGTTGACAACACAAATATCATAGCATCACCACATGAAAAAAAAAAAAAGATGAAAATAATGGATACTATATTGATAATAAACAAAAACCCCGACACTTAACTAACAACATGTTTACTGTGTTTGGTACATAACACTTATATATCCAGATATTGGATATTGGCTTTGGATGAGAAATCAGTCAAGCCAAGTTTGAATTCCTGTTGAATTTGTTTTATTCACTTATGATCATGGTCGATAATGTCTCTTTTGATCCATGGTTGACTGGGCAGTAGTTTGCCATTTCTTTCTGCAGTAGATTAGTTGCCAAACAAGGCTATAGAAACCATCTGCTCTACTATTTAAACCATAGCTGGAGGGAGAAGAGATAGATTCATACCTTTCCTGAGAGTGAATTAAATTGAAATTTGAGCTCAACTCTCCCATTTTCCATCCCCAGCCAATAGTTTTAGAGGCTGCTAAACAAAATCAATCAACAGTTTTGTAAAAAGCAAAAACATGGAATCAGTTTAGCATTATCCTGATTAAATATTAAGTCCTTTCTCTTATCTAATTTCAGATACTTTTTGCAAATGGGTATCTTTTTCTGTGCTCATTGGGATCAGTGTTTTCAAAAGAGGACCAACTTCTAACTTGTTATTACTCGTTTTCTAAGGGTCATTATATAAAGTCATGCTTAGGAACTTGCCATGACATCTGTATGAAAATACTCGGAAGACTGACTCCAGTGAGATGTTTTAAACTTCTTAGAGTTCTTTATTTAAGTTTCTAGACTAATTCATTTTTGTCACCAGGGGTGGGGGAGCAGATTATTTACTAAACAACAAACTAAATTTGAAACCAGTTAGGCATTGGACTAGCAGTTTCACTATTTAAAACCTACTTGCAACACCACCCAGCATGGTGAAGCTATGATCCTTGTTTTCTTTTTCTATGTATCATGTTCCTTCAAGACTTGATGATCATGGCTCTCCACAATTTCTTGTTCTCTTTAGCTCTTAATAACTTTTGTCTTTTTGCCATATCTTCCAAACTCTGCTCAACCATTCTTTCATTCAAGTTCACCAGGTATGTTGTGTTTTGCTTTCCCCTTGGCTCTCGTACCTTCAATATATCCTGTGAGTATCAAATTTCTCAAGCACCTTTTCCTCATTATGTACTCCATAAGTTTCAACTATCTTTTTTTGATGTTAAGTAAGTGTCTTTTTGTTGTCATTGACAACTGAGCTTCATCAGCCCATGGTATTCTCAGCATCTTTCTGTAGAGAAATATTTCTGTTGCTTCAAGTTTTTTTTTTTCATCTGTGATGAAAGCAGTCTAATGTCAGTTAGGATGGGGAAGATAATAAATTTCACACTGTTAGGTAGAAGTATAACTATTAAGTCAGGTCATGAGTGACTTCCATTTTTAGGAACCACTTATATCATGCTATCTGTTAATCAGATATTGTTACGGCTCTTATTCTTCAAACTGAAGAATAGTGCAAATCCAGGTATCAAATAGGTAGAAGAATTCGTTCTGATCTTATCCATGCAGATGATCAATTCATCATGAGCAACACAAGAACAGATTTTTAACATCTTCTCCATTCATGTGCTTGAGGTAGTATTACGAATTAACATTTCTAAGACTAAGTGCATGACAACAGACAAGAGAAACACCCACTTTCAACTCACATTTACATCCAACAAATCACCCAAGTTGCAGACTAAGTGCATGACAACAGACAAGAGAAACACCCACTTTCAACTCACATTTACATCCAACAAATCGCCCAAGTTGCAGACTAAGTGCATGACAACAGACAAGAGAAACACCCACTTTCAACTCACATTTACATCCAACAAATCGCCCAAGTTGCAGACTAAGTGCATGACAACAGACAAGAGAAACACCCACTTTCAACTCACATTTACATCCAACAAATCGCCCAAGTTGCAGAGTTTGCATATCTTGGCCACAAGTCATTATCAAACAATAATGCCTTAGCTGTAGTACAACATCGATGGATGTCAAATAAACATCTCAGAGATCACATAACCATCAACGAACTATTGAACACGACCAAGCTTAAACCAATTACATCAGGTGTCAAATTGAAAGTACGTAAACTGATTGGTTAAATTAAGATATCATCCTGCGGAGATGTGTAGAGTGAAAGACAGAAGGCAGAAGAAACCGAGGTCAAACATCAAAACGATGGCTAGAATATTTACTTGTAGAGCGGACATTATCATATCATAGCATCACGGATAAAGTCAGAACTTCGGCTTTACTGTCGCAGCTTTTATTCTTCAAACTGAAGAAGAGAACCAATTCAGATACTAAATAGGTTGGAGAATTCTTTCTAATCTTATCTATGTAGATGATCTGTCCATCATGAGCAAATCAAGATCTTCTCCATTCATGTGCTTGAGGTAGTATTACGAATTAACATTTCTAAGACTAAGTGCATGACAACAGACAAGAGAAACACCCAGCTTCAACTGACAATTTATAAACAGCAAAAAGTTATAGTGTTTGTATATCTTGGCCACAAGCTATCATCAAGCAATAGTGCCTTACCTGCAGTAGCGCATCACATTTTCCTTAGTTGGGTAGCTTTCACCAAAAAAACAAAGATGTATTGACATCTAAACATGGATTCTTATGATCTGAAAATCAAGATTTATAACAAATACATTGTACCTGTCATACTTTATGAACTGGAATGTCTGAACTGAGCAGCAAGGGCATTGCAAGACCTATCAAACTACTTTCAAAACCATATCATGACATGGCTGACAAATAAACCCTCAGAGATCACATCACCATCAATGAACTATTGAATATGACCAAGCTTGAGCCAATCACATGTTGTCAAAGTGAAGGTACTTACACTCTTTGAATACATCAAGAGATAAACCTGTAGTGTCAGTAAGATATGTGTAGAAGGAAAGACAGTGGCAAAAGAATTTTCAATAGCAACCCATCCTAATCTTAAGCTTAACTAAGTTTGCACAAAGCTGGACAGACCTATAATCTGCTTAAAATGCCAAATAGAAAATTAGATAATTTCAGGTTGACAGATTTAACAGACTCAACCAGAGTTGAATTTTGGTTATTGTGGCTAGAACTCTCGGGGGTTTATTCTTTGTGATGGTAGAGAAGAAGTGACCAGTCTCTCTACACTTCCAGAAAGTTTGTTTATGGCCACTCACAATGACTGGCATATTCTGGCTTGCTACATTTAGACAGTAAGAGAAGGAGTAAAAGGCTTTACAATTAAACATTATACTGAAGAGCCATTCCCTATTCAAGTTGTCTATGGAAGCATCCAATATTTTCTTGGTAATCTTTGAAGTAGGCTACTAGGTGCTTCCTCAGCAAAATAGTAGGGACCTCAAATACTGTCATGTTAGTACTTTACCAGTCTTGATATTCAGTCCAGATAATTAAATCCTTCATTATCAATTTGCAAATTGCAAGGGCCAGGTAATCTTCTGGTGATGACAACAGTATGTCCCATATGAACAAACCCTAACACTTTATTATCCTTTGAGGCTTAACACAAAATATTGTCAATGCTTTAACAATGGTATCATTCAAGGAGTGAAAAATCTTGCACAAACTCTTGTCTACTACAAAGACTGACACAATTCTTGTTCAACTCTACAGTCCTTCAGGATCCACCAGAAGTCCATTTTTTTAATCAGGTTTTTGTAATGTCTGGCTTGATCCAAGAACTTAGAAATGTTGATGATACATTTTAGTATAGACTTCCAGCATAAGGGCAATTCCTTGGTCACCTTACTGTCCTTACTACCATTTTCTGCCCCTATTTTTTTATATTGATTTTTGCTGCTCTTGGCTTCCACTTTCCTGTTTTTATTTTGGTTTATTTCCAGCCACGAACATTCTTACTGATTTTGGATATTCTTGACAACTGTAATATTCTCTTGATTTTAGCCATTCTTGACCACTGTACTAGTAACTTTTACTGGGTTCAGCTGTTGGTTTATCTGGAGGCTTGGTATTAAAGGCTCTCCTAAAAAGTATTTTCTAAATGTGCCAAATTTGTTGGCCATTATTAAATCTTTTTTCCCTGTTTTCCTAGTCAAGTACAAAAATGATATTGCATAAACAAAAAGAAATTCAAAACAAACCAATAAAATACAGAAACTATAAAGATTAAAATGAATGCAAAGAAAAAATAAAATGCAAACAAAAATTTAATTGCTGGTTATTCCAGACAAAGAAATGAAGTTTAGCATGAAAAATATAGTGCAACTTAGGTTAGACCAAGCAAAAAAAAACATAATTTAGAAAGATTCTAAATATAATGAATAGGATTTTTATTAATTTTATAATTAAAATTTAATGAATAAGAAAAAAAAACAGAAACTGACATAAAAAGAACTTACAAAAAAGTTTTACCCTATAGTAAAATATTTTATGTCTAAAAGAAATATAAACAAAAAATTCTTAATAAAATTAAAAAGAAATGTTTAAATGAAAAGCAGTAGTCTGGTGCAGCTAGACATTATACCAGAAAAAACATTCAACTGGCACCCAAGAATTGGGAGAGGGGATAAAAACTGAAAATAAAAATTCAAAATCAGTTCAAAGTAATTTCTTGAAAATTTAACGAATAAAGAGAAAAATTTAACAAAAATCTCCTTTGCAAGTCTTTTGATGTTATTCAAACAGGTTTCACACTAGTGGACAGAAAGTGGTATGTTACTGGTTGACTGCAAAAAGAAATACAACTAAGACATCATGAATACTTTGTTTCTTGTTCACAACAACAGTCACACTTTCTCTGTTGCCTCTTGAAGCACTTTTTATAGATTAAGTGACAGTTCAAATTTGTATAGGTGGAAAGGGATGTTTGCAAAAAAGTATTTGACTCTGAGAATTATCTTTTTAAATATATGACTCATATAGTTGTCATTTTGTTTTTGGATATATTTTACATCCATTTTCATCCAGGAGTTAAGCCACTTTCTCTAGTTTTACACAATGAAACACTAAATGCTTATTTATATATTCTGCAGCTGCAACATGTCAATAAATGTTTGCTCAAAAAGTGTTCAGTACTTCTTAATAGAAAAAAATTGTTCTCCTCCACAACAATGCAAAGAATAACATGGGAAAAGTTTTGAAACTTGGTTGGTCTGCTCTACCCACTCTGCTATATTTTCCAGATCTTACACCAACCAGTTATTATCTTTTTCAAGTGCTGTAAAATGGGGAAAACTTTCTTTCAGGAAAACCAGCTTCAAGAGTTTGTTGAAGACTGATGGTAAATGATGAAGTCCAAACTTTTATTGCTTTTTTAATAATTTCATCCCATGCAAGGCAAATAAAGCCACTAAGGCAAAACAGGTTACTGAGTACGAAAGAGTAAGAAAAACAAGTAACATTAATAAACAAGAACAATTTAAGAATTATCAAGAAGACAGTAGATAATAATTGATGTTGCATTTAAATTTTTGAAGATCAAAGTTGACCAAAAAGCATGGAAGCTGGAAAAGAGTTTCACATGTAAGAAGTGTGAGAAAAGAAACTGTCAGAACAGAACTTATGGTTGCATCTAGTCAATTCAGCTGTAAATTGATGAGCACTTAAATTAATAAATTCTAGATACCATAACGGAAAATTCGCCAGAATAATTAACATGAAAGTAATTATGGAAAAAGAACAGAAAAGCAACTTTACAGTAGCGGGAAAGTGACTAAAGCTGAGATGCCATGTCAGGATCAATGATATGGCTGATTCTTTTTTGAACAAGGACAAATAACAACCAACTTCAAAAGCAGAGATCCATGAAAGAAAGATAATGTTACATGTGTGTTGCACAATTGTCATAGAATTATTTAGTTAGAGTTCTTAAAATGCAACGAAACATTAAATGCACATTTATACATCTAGCAGCTGCAACCTGTCCATAAATGATTGGTAAAAAAACACCCTGTGTCTGTTAATAGGGAACATGTTGTTCTCCTTTAATGGAAGGCTACATACAGCAAAAATAACAAGAATAATAAAATAAATTTTGCAACTTGGTTATCCTTGCCAGACTCAGATTACCATGCACAGATCTAATTATTATAAAACATTTTGATAAAACAAATCTTACTCTAATGAAAACAATATTCAATATTTGTCAAGAACTTTTCACATCAAAATCTGCAAAAATTTCCCCAAAAGGTACAAAAGAGTTGCATATAAATGGTAACAAGTCATTGCAAATAATGGTGAATATATTGTTAAATAAAATTTCATTGTGACTTATAGAATAAAGTTGATTAAAAAACAGAAATTATTTATGAAAACTTAATGCAATAAAAAGAGGTGTAATGCATTAATCTTAATATGAAATAAGGTTAAAAGATAAGATTTTCATGTTTTTGTCTGAGATTTTCATATACATAATATTCAATGATTTTTTGGTGGGGGTGAGGGTTAATTTTTAGTTATTTGTTTTTTTTATTCTTTCATCTTCTTCAAGGGTATGTGTCTAATATGTTGTCTTGTTGGTCATGTTGGTCATGTCTTGCTTACAGACAGGTCTGTAAACTCATTTTGTTTGATCATCTTGTGAATAGCAGGAATAGAACAAACAAAGCCTGAAGAAAGAGGGAGGAAATAAAAAAAGATCAATTTTTCAAGAGCAAGGGTTTCAGGGCAAACATGCAGCCTCAAGAAATAATAATAAGAAAAAAACTAGATTATAACAAACCAAAGGAAGTTGATAGATGTAGCATGACTACAATAAATGAGTCAAAAATGTACAAAAGCAATGAAACATGTTTGATAAACCAGATTAGGAATAAAATAAGAACTGGAACAAGTAGAAATTTGCCTAAAGAAGGTAAGAAAATGAACCGGCTAAAATGATGTAGTATAAATTACAATTATAATTAAGATGAGAATAGTGAAAAAAAGTCATGAAATACAATCATGTTTGCTTATGCACAGTACAATCCTAAAATTTTAGAAATTGATTTTCATAAAATTCTATATAAAATGTCTCATAAGAATTAAGCTATTTTAAAAAAAATTTTTGATTAAACATTTTCATGAGTTAAAGTAATAATTTAGAATATAGTGAACAAAAAAATATATAAAAGATAGATTGATACTGCACTTTAAACCTATATTACTGGTCAAGAAAGAGGATTTTATATTGTGATGGTTTTCAATAGAGTAGGATGATCTTTTCCCTTCAATGTCATAAAAAAGACAAATACCTATTCTGATCCTACAGCAGAAGAAATGGAATACAATGTTTATGGCTTTGAATTTATTATATCGAGATAAGTTCATTTTTAAATTCAAGTTGAAAGGATAGAACTTTAAATGTAGAATCACAAACAACTTATAAACACAAACAATGAAGGCTTAGATAAATAATAACAACTTTTAATTATCAGATATTGTAATACAAAAATAGAATATATGTACAATAAACAAATAAGTTACTTTGTTTTGTTCTATTCATTTGTTATGTTTCAATTCCTTCTTCCTTTAGACAAGAACTCAATATTCCAAAACATAACAAACAACTAATAAAGTATTAGTTACATTATTTACATTTGGATGAGTATCCTCATCTTTGTTATTATCATTACAATTGTTCCCTATGGCCTTCTTCAGGTGTCTTTTCCTCAATCCTCCTTATACTCAGTCTTTTCTCTCAGTATCACTCTTTGTAACCCCCTGTGTATTAGTGGGATTCCTGTCTTGCTTGGGAAGGGGGTGAAATGATTTTATAAAAAAGGTGTTTTTCAATCTGGATAACCTTAAAAAAAACTAAAACTGAACCCATTATTTAATCTAAAAGGGGAGATTGTCCATGTTCATCTGTGCGGATATCTTATATTCTTCTTTTTAGTACTTACCTCATTTCTCCCTTTGTCTTTTCTACAAATATTTTCATGGCTTCTGCTCTGATGGGTTTCTTTCCCTGATGTCTTGATCACATGAATTTGTTTATTACCAGATTAGCATCCAAGGTCACATGCTTTTATCATCAAAATAGTAAATAGTCAATAGCCACTTCTACTCCATCAGTTTCTTTTCTCACACTTCCTACCTATGGAACTCCCTTCCATGTACTTGCTTCCCTGATAGCTACAATTTCTAAAAGTTTAAGTGCAACATCAATTGCCATCTTCTATCTTATTGATTCCCATCTTTCTTTTTTTTTTTGACATCCCCAGTTACTTGTTCCTTCTTTCTTTTTCTTTCCTTTTCTCTCGCTGTAAGCATCTGCACATCAGTGGCAGTATTGCCTTGGTTAAGGTGAACTGATTATGTTGGTATAGTAATTGCAAGTTCAATCTCTGGATCAGCTAGTCTCAGTGAGAACAAGAAGAGCAATTGCTAAGCAGTACTAAAAAGAATAAGACAAGATATACTTACACATGAACAGTGAAACAAGAGAATATTTACACATGTAGAAACCAGAAAAAATATATTCTATGGCATTTTCACTAGCAAATACATTAGATTCTGGTTGACTGGGAAATAATGGTGTTGAATTACCAACTATATATTGAGTGATTACCAACTATATACTGAGCAGCTTGGTAGTACTTGGTCATCAAAAACAGATAATTACCCCAAAAATTATAATAAAAATATAATGATAGTTGAGGAGAAGTGACAAGAATGTAAATAAAGTTTTTATGTTTCTAGAAATAGAATCTGTGAAAGAGTGACATGCAACCCTGAAAAGGAAAGATGGTGGATGTTACAATATTGTCTTAACTCCCAAGTCTGGCACATCACTTGGCAAGTGTCTGTGTCTGCTATATGTCAAGAATGCATTATAGCAATCACTACTGAAAGACTGTTTCTGATTGGCCATTAAGGGCCTCATGACCTCATTATATGTAGAGAAAAAGGAAAGGAAAGATTTTCAACAATGGAAACAGTTTGATATAATTAAGTGGCTACCTTGATTATACAAAGCAATATATATATATATATATATATATATATATATATATATATATATATATATATATATATATATCTACATTTAAATAAAATAAATAAGAAGGTAGTCCAATATTTACATGCTAAATTTAATTTACAAACTGGCAGTGTCTCTTCATATATGAAAACAAACACAACCTTCAAATATGTAAACACAACCTCTAACCATCCAAGAAGTATAATCAAACACATCCATAAAAGAGTAGAGCACAGCTATTAAAAATTTGTCAAACAAAACAATCTTTCATAAAAAAGAATATGAAAATGCCTTAAAAAATCTGGTCATAAGAACATTTTAGAATACAAACCTCAGCCAAACAAACAAACAAACAAACAAACAATAATAGAAATCAAGACATTATTTGGTTTAATCCACCTTTAAACTTAGAATTAAAAAGCAAGATAGGACAAATATTTTTTAAAATTAATCAATAAACACTTTCCCAAAAACTCAGAATTAAACAGAATTTTCAAAAGGAATTCAATCAAATTAAGTTATAGCCGTACTAGTAATTTAGAAAATTACATAAAAAAACAAAACACTAGAACTCTAAAAAAACAACATACAAAATAACGTGGAACCTAGCTATAGGGACAAAAACAAGTTCCAACTTAAACAGACTTTGTAATACAGAAGGGGTTGTTTACAAAGTACAGATATATGACATAAATAGTAAAAGTAAAACATTTTTAGGATTGACCAAAGATAATTTTAAAATCCAGTGGAATAATCCTAAATCTACATTCAAACTGGTAAACCTCAAATATTGTACCAAAGTTGCTAGCCATGTGTGGAAATTAAAACTGAAATATGGAAAAGACCCAGATATAACTTGGACTATAGTGAGAATAGCCAAACCATACATCAGTGGCAACATATATAGATTGTGCCAGGAGGAAAAATTAGCTATTATGTTGTTCCCAGAGAGAAAAAAAATTACTAAGTGAAAGATCAGGAAAAAAAACCCTGTTCGAGTGTTTGAAAAATGGTAGGATCAGTTATTGTAAATAATCTGAAGATACCAAAAGTTTGAAACCTAGGTCGAGAAATAAATCATTTCCAAATTAAAAATATTCAAACGTTCTACAATATAATTGTATTGAACATTTTAATACAACTTTGTACTGGTCTAATTTAATTATGACCAAAAACTAACTAATTATATATATATATATATATTCAGTTAGAAGATTAATTAACATTTAAAAATATACATATGCATATATTCAATTTGTAATCTGTAGTCTGATGTCATTACACTAAATTAGTTGCAAGATTTTATCATTTTATAATTGAATTGGCTAGATGTAACCATAAGTTCTATGCTAACAGTTTCTTTTCTCACAATTTTTACTTGGGGAACACTCTTCTGGTTTCTTGCTTCTCAGTCTAATTTGATCTTCAAAAATTTAAATGCAATATCAGTTGCTATTTTCTGTTTTTTTAATGTCTGTTCTTTTATTGTTCTCACTCCTTGATAATGTTCTATATTCTTTCACATTCAGTGACCCCCCCACACACACTGAATGTTAGTAGCTTTTTTGCCTTGCTTGGGGTGAAATAACTCAAAAACCAACAATAAGACTACAATAAAGCTAGTGAGAGAACTTCTGTTCACAGGCAACACATTTCTAGTTAATCCCTCAAAGTCACTTGTCCAACAAATAACATCCCATTTTGCAAAAGTAACTGAACAATGAAGTTTGAACGTCAGTCTTTAGATAGTTGTTATGCTCTATCAAAAGTTCCACCTACAATATCAGTTCAACTAAACAGAATATAGCTTAGGGCTTTGAGTGTCATATTTAGAGATACTAAGCTATATAAAGAGGTTGACAACAGATCAGTAAACTAAGCCCTTTCCAGACTGCACAAGTATGTCTTAATCAATAACAAAATGTAAGAAAAACAGTAAAATTAATGTATACAAAGTCATTCTGCTTTTTAGTCTTCTCTGTAATACTTCATCTTAGATTGTCTATCACTACTACTGATACTTCCTTGAATACTTCTAGCATTACTCTATATATCATTAAATGATATATATAACTGCATGTATATTCTAAAAGACAGCTCATCAAAGATGCATATGACTGGGTTTCAGCAATAACCAACTGAAAAATCATTTTAGTTTGTTTGTTCAGCACCTTGATGATGCAAATATGTCAAAAAAATGAACAGAAATATACTTGGTTTGTTCTGATACTTCAAGATTTGGCAAAACCCCCCCAAAAAAACAGATCACTCAATTACCTTTTGCCCCAGTTAATCTACTGTCTAAACACATAAAATTCTCCTTTGTGCTTATTCCTTACATTTTCACATTTTCTGATGTCATTATCTGCTGTTTAAGTGGATTTTGTAGAATAAAATTAGCCAACAAACATTAATGATAGTATTAAAAGGTATCATAAGTCAGACATAATTAAGTAACCTCATGAATAAATAGATATTTATGTATTTATACATATTACACTATAGTTTCTTATAAGGATTTATTTGTAGGTAGAAAAGTCAAACCAAGAATATTTATTGATTGATCAAATGACATCAGGCTGACTCAATTATTCTATGCTGACATTAAAAGTAATGGAAGCCAATATCAATATATATATATATATATATATATATATATATATGAGAGAGAGAGAGAGAGAGAGAGAGAGAGAGAGAGAGAGAGAGAGAGAGAGAGAGAACAAATAGGAGATTTTGAAACTCTCAGCAGTCGGTAGAAAAAAGAAAGAAATGGGCTGCATTTAGGAGAATAACATCAACTGACCTTTGAAATACAACAAAGAAAGAGTTTTGTATTGCAAAAGTTTGTTTGGACAAACAAAAGAACAGAAGTAACACTTTTATTAGAAAGAATTCTTGAGGGAGAGATTGCAAAGAAATGCTTTATACCGAATATTTTTGGAATGTCTGTAGAAAATGCTGCTGGGTGAGAAAAATGTTTTAATTCTGTGTTCTATAACAAGATTAGAGAGGGGAAAAAAGTAGAAAAAAAGAAGATATTATTTTATAATTGTTTCTCTTATGGAAAACATTTTACTGATACAACCATCTCTGTGTTTGTCGATCTTTCTCAATAACTATGTCTGTTCTGTATTTGCAAACTAAGCCATTAACACTGAACAATACAAAGTTAATGCAACATTGACAAGGTTATTTGCATGAGTGCAAAATTAGCAAACTCATCTCATTTTCTCAATTTTGATTGAATGCTCTACCCCCATGACCTTGTGTCAGACTAAACTGAACTTAACAAATAACTATTTTGGGGATGTTTACTGTGTGGGAAGGTTTAGCAAGTTAGTCTGCCAGAATATGTAGCAAGTTTAACCTCAAATTAGTGCTCATTGACTGTAGTCTTTGCCTGACTAAATGTTGAAAATAATTATTCTTTGGGTGACTTCTACATCTTTCTGTAACTTTTTTGGTACCTAAACTTCAGTTTAGGTACCAAGTTTAGGTATCAAAGCCTTGAGTTTGAATAATAATACTCAAAGTAAACATCGTACTCCTTTAGTATAGCTTTATAGCAGAAAATATTTGTGAAAGTAATCATCCTTCATGTGGTCGCAACTGGCTTTTTATTAGAACCTGTCTAAGAGGATCTTTATTTAAGCTTTTCTTGGATATGCTGAGGTTTCTGGGACATGTAATGAGGAAAGAGTGCTTGGAAAATCTGATACTCACAGGACAGAGGGTAAGAGAGACAGGAGAAAGCAATGTGTAACATACTAGATGGGCTGTAGCATGTGGATGGCAGAACAGGGTTTGGAAGAAATAGCAAGAGAAAATGTGTTAAGAGCTACAAATGATAGGATGATGTGGAGAGCCATGACAGCATACATCCTGAAGAGATACAGCACATGGAAGAAGAAGAAGAAGAAGAAGAAGAAGAAGAAGAAGAAGTTAAATTCATGAAATGATATAAGGCCTATCTTATACCAGGAGTTGTTATTCAAGCCTTAGTAAGAGTTTTGATTTTGAAGGCACACATGGTGTTCCTTATTTGAAGAATTGTTAGGATGCTATCTTTCTAACTGAATTTTTTTATAATGAAGTAAACTAACCATTATCAAAGCATTTTCACTAAATGTACTTATTTAGAGTATTATATCAGTATTTTCAGAATTATTTTATTCTTTAGTAAGCATTTTGATATGTAACTGCAATTTAAAGGGACATCAAATTCAAACAAGAGGAAAGAATTAAAAATATTTATAATTTTTTTTTTTTTTTTTTTTTTTTTTTTTTTTTTTTAATCGTATCACCCCAAGCAAGGCGGTAACGCCACTGATGTGCAGGAGGCTACGTAATAGTGAAAAGATTGGAAAAGATAATGCAGGGAACAAGGGATGAGCCTCTTCACCTGTTCAATAGACATGGGTGGAGTGTAAACCGGGCGATAGATAGATCTATGTACTCCAATTGAAAAAAAAAAAACAAAGTGAGAAGATTGGAAAAGAGAAAGCCGGAAACCACATCCTAAACAGGGAACAAGGGATGAGCCTCTTAACCTGTTCAATAGACATGGGTGGAGTGTGAACCGGGTGATAGATAGATCTATCTACTCCAATTAAAAAATTTAAAAAATTAAGAACTACAAAAAACACATACTAGTTTTCATTCTTGTTTTCTCAGAATTCTATCAAGGATTGAAAAAATGCACAGAGCAAATAAAATAGGAAACACTAAAGATGGGATAATCCTCTCTGTTATAATATAGACCATCGTTTATTTATTTGTATATATATATATATATATATATATATATATATATTATTTATGCTCTCGCCAGTTAATAGAGCACTGTGGGAGAAGGTAGATTTCATAAAATGTAGCCACTTATAGTTTTATGCAACATTCTTTGGCTACCAATTTGAATACAGTTTGGCCTGGCTATTGAATTTACTGGGTGTTTGTTTACATTCTGTGAATAACACACTGTGAAGTTTGCTTTTTTCTGCATGCTTAGGAGTAAGATCTCCATCTGATGACAAATCAGTTGAATTTTGATCCCTGCTTGAAGTAAACAGTTGATCTAGGTGGACTGATGAGCTGTGATACAGCAAAACAGGCCTGTATATTTTATCTTCTGTCACACTCACAAAGAGACAGAGAAACATTAGCAAGGCAGTGTCAGCTTAGTTTATTTGAGAGACAATAGTAAGTCAGCATTGGCTTAATTTGTTCTCTTTACTACCAGTTATTAAATTTTACTACTAGTTATGAAACCTCATGCTGTGTGTTTGCTCTTTAAAAATGTCTTATTATTTTATTTTTTTGCAATAATTATGTCATTGAGTAATGAAGAATATATATATAACTTTCTATTATAATAAAGACCATTGCATATATGTTCCTTTCTGTCACACTCAGGGGTGATAACCTGTATGAAAACACCTGATAACCGTCTCATATCTTGCTGTCATTTTTGACGGTAGGGATACACTTGTATATATAGTAGTAGTAGGCCTCCGTCGGTCAGGGTTGACCATGGATAGCATCCTAATTGTCTTCTTGGCTGGAGCATCGGTGTCTGTGACTATAGAAACCAATGCAAGAGTGACAGTCTATGTTGCAGAGATTGCATTTATGCTTTGTTTCTGGTCTGTTGGAGCTGACTTTTTGCTTTCTGTGAACCCAGCTCTCCATGGCGACTTGTGTCAGTTGCTCCTCCCTTGATTTAAGTTGCTGGCCCAGAGATCCTCTCCATTTGGTCTGGTTGACTGCTATGCTCTCCCATGACTCTGTGTTGATGCTCACAGCTTTCATATTGTGTTTATGAAGTCATAATACTGCAACTGTGGCTGCCCAGTGGGTCTTCCTCTAGAGGAGGTCTTTTGGAATGTGATTGTCTGGCATGTGATGGACATAACCTAGCCAGTGGAGTCTGTGCTGTTTAAGGAATGTGAACATGGTAGGCAGGACCTCAGTGTTGGACATCTTGTCTTGCCATGAGATTCCAAATATATGTCAGATACTTCTCACGTGGAAGGTGTTTAGAAGCCTATCTTGCTTGGTGTACATGGCCTATGTCTCACTGCCATATAGCACTGTACTGATGATGCAGGCATTGTACACTGTCATCTTTGTCTTCACTGTCAGTTTTGAGTTCGTCTAAACATGTGTTGTGGTGCGCGCAAGGGTTGTAGCTGCCTTCCTAAGTCTCTTGTCAAGCTCTATGTCCAGGGAGAGGTTGCCACTGATGATAGATCAAAGGTAGATAAAATGATGGGTCATATCCAGCTCATAGGTATTGATGGTGATGACTGGTGGTACTGTAGTACCTTGACCCAGGACGCTTGTTTTTTTTCAAGCTAATGGTCAGCCTATCACTGTTTGAAGTTCACATTGGGTGTGGAATGCTAATGCCGT
This sequence comes from Ascarosepion bandense, assembly GCA_037127315.1. Classification (NCBI taxonomy): domain Eukaryota; kingdom Metazoa; phylum Mollusca; class Cephalopoda; order Sepiida; family Sepiidae; genus Ascarosepion; species Ascarosepion bandense. The sequence continues at coordinate 235,639 of JBBBDQ010028774.1, read as the reverse complement.
ATCATCAGCAAGCAACATGTCTCTGATAAGGATTTTTTGTACCTTAGTCTTGTCTCTGAGATGAGCGAGATTGAAAAGCCTGCCATATGATCTTGTATGCAGGTAAATCTCTTCCCATGATATGCCAAATGCATGCTTCAGAAGTAGCACGAAGAAGATTCTGAAGAGAGTGGGAGTGAGGCCACGACTCTGACTTCGCTGCAGATGTTGAAGGGCTCTGAGGTGTTGCTGTCGAACTGCACAGTACCCTGCATATTGTTATGGATGGACTCAATCAAGCTTTGCTGCTTGGGTGGGCAGCTAATCTTGGACTGTTGATCGTCCTGATCAAAAGCCACACTGTGACTCTGGGTAAACATGTTCAGCAAGTTTCTGCAGATGGAACAATATCATCTGAGCAAAGACTTTGCCCACGACATGGGGTAGAGAGATGCCTCTGTAATTGTTGCAGTTGCTTCACTCACCTTTGTTCTTGTAGAGAGTGATAATCATAGTGTCCCTCATGTTTTGTGGTACAGTAGAATAGTCTTGCAGTGCTTGGTAAGATCAGGAGGAATTCCATCACTGCCAGAAGCTTTCCCTGAGGTCAAGCTGTTAATGGCCTTGCTGAGTTCCTCTATCATCAGCTCAGTGTCGAGCTCTTCCACTTCAGGTAGGCACTCAGTGGCATCAAGGGCTGCAGTTATCACAACATTCTGTTGTCTTTTTGTTATTTCTCTCAAAACTTGGTCTGCCATTTATTTGCTCAAGCCCTTCAAGTATATTACACACTGCTTTCCACTGTTCCTCTTTTTCCTATCTGTCTCTTGTCTATCATATTTTTCAAGCTCTCCTTTTTTTACATACTCCAGAAATTCCAACTGCCTCTACCTGATATTAAGTATAAATTTTTTTTTATATCCTCAGCATCTTTCTGTAAAACCACATTTCTGTTGCCTCAAGTTTCTTCTTCATCTTTGAGGAGATTGTTCGGCATTTGCTGTCATGCAGAAAGACATATATCATTTAACAGTTTAATACTCTTTTCTTTGTTTTCAACAAAGTTTTCTGTCTCTTAAAACTCTGTTTAGCTTTTGGAATGCATATTTGCATATCCCAATACATCTTCGGATCTCAGTGTCACACTTTGTATCCTCTGTTAGAATACTTTCCAGATTTCTGTATGTGCTTAATTTTAGTATCCATGACCTGTAATTTGAATTTTGGGCTCATCCTTTTGTTGAGAATCATACATTTTGGTTACTTGTAGTTTATGCTTAGTCCTTTCTTCTTGCTCTAATTTGCTACCTTCTGTAGGAGCTTTTGTAGTTTCTTTCATTGTCTGCTATAATCACTGTGTCATCTGCATATCTTATATTATTAAGATTGTGGTTGCCAACAATGAATCCTGGTAGGACTTCTAATTCTCTCAGAATTGCCTCGCTGTCTGTATAGGTTGAATAGATCTGGTGAGAAGATACATCCTTGTCTTACAATCCTTTCTATTTTTATATATCTGCTAAACTCATTTCCTGTCTGCATGCAGGTGGTTTGCTAAGGCTGCCAGCATCTCTATTACAATTCTGTCTGACCTGCTACTTTGTTTCTGTTCACTTTGGCCAATGTGTCTCCCACTTAGGTTTTTAATATTTCTGGTTTGTCGTAATTTCTGTCTATTGCTGGTTGTTCTCTTTCATTGTGGAAAAGCTCTCCAGTATATTTGTTCCATCTCTGCAATATTTTTTCTTTCTCTGATAACAGCTTTCCATCTTTGGATTTTATGCAGCCTGTTGATGAGCATGTCTTTTGTTCTGCTAGTTCTCTTATGTTTTATGCATATTTCCTTTATCTGTGATACTCATTCTTTTTATTTTTGCACATTTTTTGTTGAGCTGTTCTTATTTAGCCTGTCTGCATTTGTTCATTATCTCCTTGTGTAGTTTCCTGTATTCCGTTCCATGTCTTGTCATTGTTTTTTGTTTCCTTTGCATCACATCAAAATCTCATTTGTTATCCATTTGTTTTTTCTTCTTCATTCATTTTCCTTTGGGAGGACCTTTGTTTGCTGATGCCACTAAAGCTCCTCATAGTGTGTTCCAGTTTGAGTTTTCATTTCCATTTTGTTCCTCATATCTTCTTATCATGCTATCTATCTATTATTTCTTCAGGTTCAGGTCATTCAGGAGTTTGTTGTACTGCAGTTTGGTTGCAGTGATAGGCTTCTTCAGTTTCCATAGTTTTATTCCAAGTTTAAATATAACATTAAGGTGATTGCTTCTGCAGTCAGCACTTGGATAGGTTTTGCAGTAGACATCTGCATTACTGAATCTCTCATTGATCGTTATGTAGTTGATTTGGTTTTCAGTTTCTCCTTCTGGACCTCTCCATAATCATCTTAGATGTTCTTGGAACAAGCTGTTGGCTGCTACCTGATCATCTGTTCTGCAACATTAGACCCATTTTCTCTTTGTTGTGTGTTTGTGGTCTAAATTTGCCAGCCATTTCCTCTTCCTTCTCCCTGCCTACTTTGGCATTCAGGACTCCCATGATAATTGTAATTCCTTGTGATTTACACTGAGTCTTGGTGTTGTCTAGTATGGAGTAAAAAAATTTGATTTCTTTTTCCGTACTTTGTACTGTCGGTGCATACACAATTATAATAAATATGTTGAAAGGCTTTCCTTTAATATATATAGTCACTCAGACTTTTAATATGAGGAGTGGTTAAGCTTTTGTTTTTTTACCTCTATGGTAACAATATTTTGTCATTTTTTTCTGTTGCTTGATTTTAAAATGTCTGTTTTTATTGCAATTATTAAATTTAATACCTTTAATAAAATAACTTGGCATATGCATGGATTAAATGAAAAATGATTTTGCAGGTGTTGTATAGAACATTTTAAAAAAAGGAAGAAAGTAGTTTAAACTTTGTAATATATCAACCTGATTTATCTGCTTATGACAAGAAGTGGTATTTATTACTTTTGGAAGCACTTTCTTTCAGCTGTGACGGAAACAAAGATCATTTTCCTCTATGTTCAAGGAACAAGAAGAATTGCATTTTTTACATCAAAACTTTTAAATGAACATGCAAAAGGGTTTCTGTTTTAGAAATAACAAAAAGGAAAGAAAAAGGATAAAAAGAACATTTAAACCTGAATTCTGTATGCAAAAATACTTGAATTCCGTCTTTTTTCATTTGACGTCAGACTAGAATAGAGCAGAACGGAATAAAATGACTCTACAACTGAAAAGAGTTTCAACAAAGTTTTTTCACATCTTTGTTTGAAAACTCTGTATAAGGGTAAAATAGTTTTCTGTAAATCTTTTTTCATTTACATTAAATATGAGATGGAAAAGTTATTTGTGTTGAAAGAATGAAGTTAAAAAATATTTGCAAAATATCTTTGCAGATCAAGTCAAAGAATACTTCCTGCTTTTTGGTACCATGTAATGTCATATGTTACTTAGAGATGAGATAGGCACCCTTGATTGTTAGTGAGGATACTTAAGACCTGAAAACATGACTGATACAAAGTATATCATTTAAAGATGTTTTTTGTTACAGACTCTGGTGCTTTTTGCAAAGCAGTTATTATATGCACTAGTCACTCACCTGGAGGTTAGTATCAGTATTGTGCTTTTTTGGGGTGAACATGTTCTGCTGACATGAAAATGAAAGATTATATTGAATCACTTGCTAGGTCTGCTGCTAAGAAAATTGGTTCACTGTGTCATTTTAGACAATTTTTCTCCCCAAAATCTATCTTACACACTTAAAAGTTTACCACTTGCCCATGCATTGAATGTTGCATCTAATTCTGGTGCTTCTGCTATATATTTATCAGTTCTTGATAAAAAGCTGTAATGTTATTAGTCCTGACCTGAAATCTCAACTTTAGTCCATTTCCCACAGCTATAATTGGTATAATTACACATATGGCAACACGTGAGAACAAATGAAACAACAAATACCATACGTGAGGCAAAAAAAAAAAAGAAAAGAAAATGAGTATTGTTAAAAGAAAATTCTTTGTATTGCCAATACAGAAAATTTGATTAGAATGTCTCTTTAAAGACTTGGAGAAAAGGTAAAATTAATAGAGCCTGGAGTTGATGCATGTGTTGGATTGGTTGACCAAGGTCACTGGAGACATTGACAACTTGCCTGTTTTCCATGACTCCCTTATAGTGTCATTATCAGCATTCTTAAAAGCAGATAGAGTGGATCATGACTTATTGCTTTTTCATGTTTTTGCTTTGGCAGGAACATTCGGGATTAGTCCTTTTATAATGTACTTTATATTTTTTGAGGGGATATGTTTTGTGAGCTGGAGGTAGTGCTCAAAAAGGAACATTTTTTTCTTTCTTATTAAGTTAATACAATTCAGTAGGAAGTGAGGGGAAACATTCAGTACATCAAAAAGACTAACTATTAACATTCCATCATCACCAAGCAGGCTCTTAATTTTTTCCTGTCATAAAGATGCTTGAAAAATGTGAAGTTCTTTATATCACTCCAATAAGTATCTGTGTCTTCTTGATATACTTTATCTTTAAGAGCCAGATCAGACTGAAAATTTGTGTACTGTTACTGTGTCTGGGTGCAGCTACCCAGTCCTCACTTTCCAGTCTTAATTCAAAAGTTCAAAAGTGTCTATGTAGCCTTATGGGTGATGGAATATTTTCCACCATACAACCTCTTTCCCACAAAGAAAACACTGCAAGCCTCTCACTACACTATTGATATTTCTATGGAAAATGATCAGACAAGTTACATTTCTTAGTTTTACCAGTTCTTTGCAGCTAAGACCAACCATACCATGTACATTAGGATGAACCATCTCCATTTCTTTCATATTCTAATAGAAAGAAGAAAATTCTATTTGCACTGCTTCTTCCTACAAACTAATATTTTTTGCACAGACTCCTGAGAAGTGATTTTCCCTGACCAGCAAAATCTTAACTTCTATAAGTCAAGGATTAACCACAATCTTTCCTTCATATCCTCATAAATTGCACTTCTTACCACTCATAAAACAATCACTTTCAGTAATCTACATTGAGTGGCTCTTGAGACTTGTATTGGGTGAAAATTAGTAAAAGAAAACAAAACTAGATATTTTTAATAAATTGAATTCCATGAAGACAAGATATCTCATGAATCATTCAGATGAAGGAAAAATCTCCATCATTTCTCTTCCATTATGGTTTCTGTTTTACTGTTTTAAATGGTGAACAATGAAAATTGGTAAACACTGCTAGGAAAAAAAGAAATGTTACTTCAAATCACATCAAATGAACTGGTTCTAGTCTTGTCATTGTAATTAAGTAATTCTAAGCCTGTGTGACTGTTTCAAAAGATTAAATATTTTTTTTTTTAATCATTTCACCCCGAGCAAGGCAGAAATGCCACTGATGTGCAGGGGGCTACATAACTGTAAAAAGATTAATTAGAAAAGAGTAAGAAGTACAAATTAGTTAGAAAGGAGCAATAGAAAGCTGAGAAAGCAGGTGCGATGACAGATGCATAGGTGGAGAGAAAGGGAAGGTTATACGGGGGTGGGGAGAGAGCTAGAGTCAGTGGTTAGTAGATGAGTATTGACTTTGCATTTAAATTTCTGTAGGTTGTAGCCATCAGGAAAGCAAGAATACGGGAGCGAGTTCCACAGGCGGGAAGTGTGAGAGAAGAAGCTGCAGGAGTAGAATTGTCGTCTGCATTTGGCTAACCTGAGTGTGAATGGGTAGGACCTAGTTGCCAGTCTGGTTGCACGAGTAAACACCTGTTGTAGCATGTACTCCGTTATGGTTGTTAGCAGGTCGGCCATATTGCCTGTCAGAGAAGAGTTTGTGGGCAGTGAGATGATGAACTATTTCAGCATTGATTATGGCCTCGAATACTTTCCCGAATATTGGAAGAAGACTGATAGGGTGATAGTTGGATGGGTCCGAGGGTTCACCACAATTCTTAAATACAGGAACGACTGAAGAGAACTTCCAGCATGCAGGAAAGCAGAAATCAGAAAGGCAGTAGTTAAATAGTTTAGAGAGTACAGGGGAAAGTTCAGGAGCACACCTCTTAAGGACTATCACTGGGATTCCATCGTCTCCGCACGCCTTATGGGGGTCGAGTTTTGAAATTATTCGGGATACTACTGTTGGGGTAATATATACGTCATGCAGTTTGGCCTCAGTTCTAATAGGGAAGTTGGGTGGGTGTACTCCGGACTAGTCAAATGTGGAATTGGATGAGAATCTCCGGGCAGAGCACTCAGCTTTGTCTGCAGATGACGTGAGAACCTCAAATTCATGGATTAAAGGAGGTATTGAGGATTTCCTATTGTTGAGCACTCATTTGCAAATCCTCGAATAGTCCTTGGAGCTGAACTTGCAGTCAGCTATGCGCTGTCGCATTCTCTCAGCAAACAACCATTTGGTGTCATTTAGGGTCCTCTTGCACTCATTGCGGGCAGATATGAACAGGCGCCTATTGTGATCAGATGACTGTCTCCGGAATAGACGGAAGTAATGGTTCCTTTGGGCAATGGCGGCTGAGCAGGCCAGAGAGAACCACAGAGAGGAATGAGGTTTTAAGCAATACTTCCTGTTGGGTATGAAGGCATCAATGCCAGCTTTCACCCATGACGAGACCTCAGAGGCACAATCATCAACTGATAAGTCGAACACTTTTCCCCAAGGGACGTCGCAGAGGAAATCGCGAAAGGCATCCCAGTCAGCTTTTTGGTAGAGGTAGGAGGTCCTATCGGTAGGGGGCTCCTGGGGGGAGTGAGATTGGAAAAAAATACTGAGAGAGACTACAGCGTGGTCGGAGTTGCCAAGAGGGCAAAGCTGCGAGACTTGACAGGCGTCAGGCGCAGAGGTGAAACATATATCTAGTAGTGAGGAATGACCCGAGGGAGTGCTTGGGAAGTGAGTGGGGAAGTCCACTACTTGCGTAAGGGATTGGGAAATAGTGAAGTTCATGGCGTGAATGCCCGCTGGATCAGTAACGGCGTTTTCAAGCCACTCAGAGTGATGGGCATTGAGGTCTCCAAATACAAATATGTGGGCGAATGGGTGATAGGAAATAGCCTTATCTATGAGCAGTCAGGAGAGGAGGGAGAACAGTAAAGAAAGAATAGGTAACTAAACGAACTGAGGAGAGACAGGCGGAGACATATGTATTGGTGGTCAGTAGATTCGAGTGAAGTCACCCTAGCTATGGGGAGATGTTCGCTGACATAGACACCCAGCCCATGGAATCCTTCCTTAAGAGGGGAAGATACCCAGGGATGGAGAGGTGCGAAAGGGAATAGCTGAGTTGAGGTTAGTTTCGCAGAGCGCAAGGATGTCCGGGGACTTTTCATGCAGGAACGCTTCTATACTAGGAAAGTTAGTACGAATGCCCCGGATATTAGTGAAAGAAAGGTTAATGGGTTTCGGTGGTTTGATTTTAATAAATGATGTGAAATTTGTATAAATGTTATTAATATGGAAAGTAGGATTGGAATTCTGATTCTTGAGGAAGTGGAATGGAGTTTAAATTTCAGGTTAGTCTTTTGCAAATGCCCTTAGGAAAAGCAGTAATCTCTTCTCATTCATGCTATGGGTTTACGTAACGAGGTAGACTGGGTTCTCTAGATTTGGGCTGTTTAAGAGAAAGACTATACTGAATTCCACACTATGGAGAAAGAAATGTGAAGCCACTTTACTATCATTCTTAAGAATGCATAGCAATTTGCAGTTATTAAAGAAAATAAGCTGTGGAGAATTATGTGCAACTTTTTTTCTGAATAGATATTTTTAATAAAGAGAGTTTCATGAAGGTAAATTATTCCATGAAATCGTTTTACCTTGATCACTAAAGAAACATGCGCATGATCTGTTGTTATCCTGATTCAATATGATGGCTTTTTTAATTACTTCTAAATATTTTCATTGATTGCTATCTTTAGTTGACTATACCAGTGTGCATCCAATCATTACAAAGTTTGTCACCAAACATAAACAATAAGAAACCTACTGACGAGGAAATTAATAAAGAAATGTATTAAAAATCTAAGGATTAATAAAAGTATCACATTTGAATATGGTTGACTTTCACCCCAAATTAAATAAGAAGTCTCTCAGATTTATAAAGGAAGTCAAGAATTAGAAATGCATACCGTGCAAAAGTGGGGGTTATCATGCATTAAGGCACTAGAGAAGCAAAAAGTAACCCTCAAGACTCTCATACATTCAGAGATATCTCAAATGCATTCATTATTGTGAAAGTTTTCATGAGCATTAATTTAGATACACAGAGCCTCACAGCTGATCTCTCATTTGAGATCTCTCTCTAACAGCTCAATGGGAGAAAAACTTGTTTGTAATATTCAATACCGCCAAAACCAAGCTAGTAACATTTCATCAACATTGAACAAATTTTCTCCAGTCATGATAAACAGTTGAATTCCCAATAAGGTTCTTTGACTTGAATCTCTAATTAGACTCAAGACCCCCTCCAGACCTCATCTAGAACTCATATAATGGACCCATCACTAAAGATATTGAAAAAAATGGTAGGTTACTTTTACCACTCCAGAAAGTACTTAACTTTTGTCATACTTACTTTTTACAAGGGAACTGCCATGCCACACACACAGGTTAAATTATCCTCATTCCTTTTATATTCCATTGGTAAGGAGAAAGTTTCACTAGACAGCTTCTTCCCAAAACCTGTTACTTTGTTGAACAGACACAGGAAATGATGCTTCTCTGATCACAACAATCTTAGCCTCTTCAAATTTAGGGTAATTCATTGTCTATCATACATATCCTTGTCATATGCACTTTTACTTCCTCCTTTTATACTCTTACAAGTGCACTCAGTAACCCTTTACTTTAAATGACTCTTGGGTCTTGTCTTGGATGAACAATAGCATTAAAAGAAAAATTTCAGAATTTCCAGCATGAAACTCCACAAGTCACTTTTAACATTGTCAGTTTTTCACTGTATCCTCTTGGTAAACTGCACAAAACCTTTTTTTGCAATTAAGTCATGTTTTTACCATTTTCAAATAAAATTACATTAATTTGTTAAAAGTGCTATTTATTTTCTTTCATCATAACATTTAGCATTAATAAAAACAAATTACACCAATTTTGATTGATTAAAAATTGTATACTGTTATAATTTAGATTGTGTATTCCCATGAATTTTAGGACACATAGTGAGGAAACAGGACTTGGATAATTTGGTACTCTTAACATATTGAAGCAAGAGGGGCATAAGGCAAATAATAAATAACCTACCTGATAAGCTTGTGTAAATGGATGTTAGAATAGGAAGCTAGAGGTAAAGTAAAAAAAAACAAATGTTGATAAAAGTTACATAGGATAGGAAACTGTGGAGAGCCATGATTGCCGACATCCTGAAGGTAGGTGGTACATAAAAGAACATGATGCAGCTATAATTGCTCACAGGATAAAATGAAAATTTACAGTTTTTTAATAAGGTTTCTTAAAACTAAACATTTCTAATGCCATCTAATGAGAGAAATGCAAAATAAACATTTGGTCAGCATAATAATTAATATTAATGACAACTTAAATTACTATTAATTTCAATTAACTTACTGTATTTAGTGGGCATAATGGAAGTTCTGAATAATCAAATAATTTTTCATGATGTTGCTAAGGCCTATTAGAATTGGTAACAGTTATCACAAATTTATTATGGGAGAAAACAAAGTTGAACTCAGGATAGGGTGCATGAAGGTTGTCCAGCACCTTAGGATGTTACAAAAATAGCCTTGTCATATCTAGAGTTTCCTATGGATACCATGAATGGTGTCAAACTCCCTCCTAGATGTTTAAACCATCATCTATATACAAATGTTTTCTCTGTTCAATGATAAAAAATGGCTTCAAGCTAAAGAAACTTTTAGGTTTTAAAGAAGACAATTTATCATTGAACCCTATAGACTAATACTTCAAAATCATAAACAAAGAGCATTACCAAATAAAAAAAAATCACTTGAAGAATTCCCATAGTAATGACAAAAATGGGTAGCACATGTAACTAGAAGAAAAAATAGAAATGTAAGCATGAGGTTAACCTTGTACACTACCATAAACAAAAGGTTAAGAAAGACACTCTAATCTATACTAGAAAGACCAATAAGAGTGCATTTTAGAAGTGTAATTTCTTAAAAAACTGCATTAAGAAAAAGATTTTATAAATTTCAACTAACAGTAATGTTCAGTCAATGAATAAAAAAAATTCCTGTTTGGAAATGGTTCATTCTATACGGCTAGGTTTAAGACAAGAGTTTGTCTACAGTAACTATTTCACCCTAAAATTCACCAATAATTGCTGTAGATGAAAAAATTAGCCTGTCTCTTTCTTCACTATCTCAAAAAAAAATTGAATTGAGCCTTGTGAAAAAAAAACCAGGCTAGTATAGATTTCTTGTTTAACAAAAAAAGTAAAACAAAGTAGAAAAGAAGGCTGTGTATAAAACATGGAATTTCCTGTGTCACACAAGATACTGAGATGATTGGCATGATTAGTTGGTTAAATCAATATATTGTCCACCATTTCTCTTCCATTTTTCTTTCTGTTTTACTGTTTTTAATGGTGAACAATGAAAGTTGGTAAACACTGCTTAGAAAAAAGAAATGTTACTTCAAATCACATCAAATAGACTGACTCTAGCCTGGTCATTGAAATTAAGTATAGCTAAGCCTGGTGTGTGTGCGTGACTGTTTAAGAAGACTAAATATAATAAATGATGTGAAATTTGTATAATAGATATTAATGTGGAAAGTAGGAAGGGAATTCAAATTCTTGAGAAAGTGGAATGGAGTTCAAATTTAAGGTTAGTCTGTTGTATCACTTTTACACAATTGCCCTTAGGAAAAGCAGTAATCTCTTCTCCCTTCAGCTATGGGCTACATAGCAGGATAGAGAGGGCTCTTTAAACTTGGTTGGTCTAAAAATAAGGCTTCACTGAATTGCAATAAAGAAATGTAAAGCCACTCTAGTATCATTTCTAAGAATGCATGGCAATTTGCAGTTATTAAAGAACATAGATTGTGGAGAACCATGAACAATTCTGTTCTAAACAGATGTTTTTAATAAAGAGAATTCCATGTCGGCCAGCTATCTCATGAATAATGCATAAGAGTGAAGAATTCTCAGCCAGACTGTATTCATTTTTACTTGATCACCAAAGAAACATACATGTGATGTATTATTATCATGATTGAAGATGATTTCTTTTGTTAATTAAAAACTTAGTAAATAAACTTATTAAAACTTAGTAAATAAACTTATTAAAACTTAGTAAATAAACTTATTAAAACTTAGTAAATAGACTTATTAAAACTTAGTAAATAGACTTATTAAAACTTAGTAAATAAACTTATTAAAACTTAGTAAATAGACTTATTAAAACTTAGTAAATAGACTTATTAAAACTTAGTAAATAAACTTATTAAAACTTAGTAAATAAACTTATTAAAACTTAGTAAATAAACTTATTCAAAACTTAGTAAATAGACTTATTAAAACTTAGTAAATAGACTTATTAAAACTTAGTAAATAAACTTATTAAAACTTAGTAAATAGACTTATTAAAACTTAGTAAATAGACTTATTAAAACTTAGTAAATAAACTTATTAAAACTTAGTAAATAAACTTATTAAAACTTAGTAAATAAACTTATTAAAACTTAGTAAATAGACTTATTAAAACTTAGTAAATAGACTTATTAAAACTTAGTAAATAAACTTATTAAAACTTAGTAAATAAACTTATTAAAACTTAGTAAATAGACTTATTAAAACTTAGTAAATAAACTTATTAAAACTTAGTAAATAAACTTATTAAAACTTAGTAAATAAACTTATTAAAACTTAGTAAATAGACTTATTAAAACTTAGTAAATAGACTTATGATTTCTTTTACAGATTGGGAAAGGTTGGAGAATGTAGTGAAAAAAAAAATGAGACCAAAATATTAAGAAAATAGTTGTCATGAGAATTTAATCAAAATCATACAACATATTGTATAGATGTATATATGCTTGGAATAGAATGTATAACTCACATTTTTTAATAAATGCTTCCATCATTTCCAAATAAGGAAAATGATTTAAGACTTGAGAAAACCCTTGCTTTTTGATTTAAGATTTTCTGACAAATTTATTGCATTTCTCAGCATTAAAAACACTGCCATTTTCTCAGATTAAAAGAGAAAAAAATGAACTTAAAAAGGTATATATCCTAACATACACAAATGTCACTGTCTCTTGTTTCTTTAGAACAACATTTTAGCACTGTCTTTTTTTTAAAAAAAAGTTGCAATCTCTGACAGCACAAATAAAAATATCCTTTTCTTACTTTGAAGATGCATGAGACAGAATATTGACTTTTTCAGTCAAGGGATCTACTGCAGTCTGCAGGTTGTTGCAGGCAAAAAGATAACGTAAGATGTCGGAATCAAAAGGTCAACTTTCTTAAATTTCATGTTGAGGAATAAGAAGCATCATTCTATTATTTAGCATATTTATATCAGTTTATTCATATGTATCTATCTTATTATGTTTACATAACTTTTTCTACTTATGCCAATCTGTTAATATTCTGTATCATTCTCAATATATATATATATATATATATATATATATATATATATATATATATATATATGATTTTATTTTGGTGATTAGTAACATGTTTTCAAGTATCATCAAATATATTAATCACACTAATATATCAATAATGTGTTTCCATCAGTCTACCTGCTCATATGTAAGTTTATATATACATAATTGGATGTCTAGTCGCACTGATAAGCTGTGATACAGCAAAAGAGGATGATTGAGCACTCTGAGGAAATGGTAGATTTTAAAAACAGTAACTACTCACCGCTATTTAAGCATTGTTCTTCAGCTATGAATGCTTGTTTACATTGTGTATATAACACGCTAAAACCTGCCTTTCCCAATAGTGTATTGATAGCTTAGGGGTAAAGGTTCTGAGAGAGTTTCAATCTTGGCTGGTAGTAATTGGATGTGTTAGCCATACTGATTAGCTGTGATACAGCGAAACAGGGCTGCCTATAGATGACTATATATATATATATATATATATATATATATATATATATATATATACCAACATATTTCATCCTTTGAGGAAATTTATCAAGTAAATGTGGAGATTTTATTTCATAACTTGTATTTATACACAAAAGTAATTCAAATTTTGAATCTGACAATGCTTTAACATAATCTTAAATGTTCTGTGTAAAGAAAGCTAAGCTATAGAGGATGCTAAGTGATGTAATTAATTGCCTAATATGTGAAAAGCAGTAAATTTTGTTGTTGTTGTTGTTGAATTTGCATTTATTTATTCTTTAAGGTAATTATTATTTATTTCTATGAATTATATTTTATTTTGTCTAATTAAATATACATTAATTCATTTATTTTGAATTAAAGAATATTTATATATATATATATTTATATATTTTGAATATATAAATATCTTGAATTAATATTTTCTATTAATTTAAGAAAAATTCTGTTGATGTATATTTGTTAAGAAATGGAATATTTAAAAATCTAAGGAGTAAGTAATTATTTTAATAAGAATTGTTAATTGTTAATGAGACTTTTTGCATGAGAAAAATATTTTCTTTTTAATAAGTATTAATAATGGGATTGAATTTGTGGTTGAAATTCAAATTATATTGTATATGTATTAGATTATATACATACTAGCAGTATAGCCCAGCGTTGCTCGGGTATAATGAAAGCTTTAAAACTAATCCATGGTCCTGGAGCTCAGACTCTTTGGACGTTGGCACGAAAGACTAAAAAGCAATAGTTGTTTCTAGTTAAAGTGAAACTGTAGACTGAAAGAAAAATGAATGGATGTAAATCAAATTTTGATTTCTTGGTATCAATATCAGATTTTCTGCATTGTTGTAAGAATTGCAACCTTGAAACTTCTGAATATTGTTTCTTATGTCTTTGTCTATGAGTGTATCAAATTTGATTAAAATTGGACCACTCTTTCTATAACCTGATTTTTTCGATTATCGATTTTCGATATTATCGGGGGTACCTTGACACAAAACCTAGCTAAGAACACTTGCAGATGCTTATAGTACAACTGTGTAAATTTTTAAGAAAATCAGTTCAACTGTTTTGGAGTCTATAGGTAATGGACACACACACACAGACAAAGTTCCATTTATAAATAAGTTTAGATAGATAGATAGACACCCCCCCCACACACACACACATATATGTCAAAAACAGAACACACACCACTTACTTGCTATCTAGCTACTTGAGTTACAGATGCACCAGTAACTTGGATAAAGCTGTAACATGCAGAATGAAAATTTTGGCGACATGTAACTGCAGGGACAACGCCAACTGATCACTAGATGGTACTTGTAAAACTGAAGAAGTAGCGTATAAAGCTGATGTGGAAAATTCTAATGGACATAAAATGGTTTATGTGGGATGTACAGAAGGCAGTTTTAAACAGACATGGTATAATCATAGGTCTTCATTTAAGCTAAAAAGACACAGGTACTGTACCAAACTCGCTAGCCACATATGGGAGTTGAAAGAAAAGAACAAAAGAAACCCTAATGTGAAATGGAGTATACTTAGGAAGGTCTGGTTTTACAGTGTTGGTGACAAGATTTGTGGGTTTTGCCAGGAGGAAAACTGGCTATTGTCACATAGCCAGACCAGAAACATTTATTGAATGAAAAGTCTAAGATTACGACAAGATGTAGGCATGCATGAAAGTATGTTTTGGGACTATATGAACTTGGCTAATGGTGTGAGCATGTGTTTCTCTCCCCTTCTATGGGAGTTCCGGCAACCGTGGGCATGAGGAGGTTCCCCCTCTCGTTCAACAGGCATGGGTATGAAGAGGCTTTCTTCCACTTCGGTCAGTGTTCCATTTATTGTATATAAGTGAGCATCCTGACATACAAGTTACTTGCCTAAAAGACCAGCATGGTTGAACCTAGGTAGCAAGTAAGTGTTATGTGTTCTGTTCTTTAACATATTGGTAGCTTTGCATATTGAGTTCATTTGTTTTGGTTGTGCATCAAGCACTTTTTTGATCTACTGTATGTTGGTCCAACCAACCACTATTTTACTAGTATATATGTATATATGTATATATATATAAAATTCAATCAAATACAGATTAATTGCAAAATCTTGCTACATTACATTGTTACATTTCACCAACCTACACAGAAATGACATTCACAGACATTTCTCAGACACACACATTATAAACTAATGTTACCATCTAACATCCTCCTATACAGATAAGTGTTTCTTCACAAACACATATATACACTATTACACCCTTTACCATTCAAAATATACCTCACACATATTTTTAAGATAGTATCTATTACTTTAATATATATGACACATATCTGACCAATAAGAATGAATCCAAAATAACAGTATCCTGTGCCTATTTGTTTTTTCATTTCTCTCACAATCTCTGATGAAGCTTTCCTATCATTAGAAATCTCTGTTGATATTAGACCTACTGGATTTATTCGTCCCCATTTTTATGGCTTGCCAAAAATCCATAAGGATGGGATACTTTTATGACCCATTCTTTCTATAGTAGGGTCTTCCCTACATAAAGTTGCTAGTTTTCTGGCTGGAATACTTCAATCTGTTGTGGCTGTTGTGGAGCATTATAGTTCACATACCACCAAGGATGTTTTTTCATTTTCTAAAATTATTTGTGATACCCCTTCTAGAGGCACCTTTATTTTTTAATTAAGTTTTTTGTCTTGTCCGGATATACCAGTTTATATGAAGTTTGCTACCACATCTGTTGAATTTAGTTTTAATAACTTTATGTATAAGCAGATTGATGGGGTCACTATGGGCTCCTCCCTGGGTCCTGCTTTGGCCAACATTTTCATTGACTTTTATGTGTCTCTCTCTTCACATAAAATAATGAATCATCCATGTATTTTCAGTACGTGGGTGATACCTTCTGTTTATTAAATAGTGAAGTTGAAGCTGATTCTTTTCTCTCAGTTCTGAACCAGTTACATCTGTCTTTTCTGAGGAAAAGAAGTTTGATTGCTTTTTGCCATTTCTCAATGTATGTGTGCATCAGATTCCTTTTGAATTTATGTTCTCCAGATTGTATATGCATTGGGACTCTTTTTGTACAAGAAAGCAAAAACTTATTCTTATTAAGACCCTTACATATAGGGCTTTTATGATTTGCATGGAAAAATTTTTGGATGCTGAATTAAATTTTGTTTTCAGCAATCTTCTGAAAAATGGATATCCTAGTGATATTGTGAATATTGTTATGTGTGACAAAGTTAATCATTTCTCTAAGGATTAGCTGCTTATAATAGAGAAATATCCTGTATACTTATGGCTTCCTTATATTGGTTCGTGGGGTGAGCTTATAAATAGGTGAAATTCTTCTGCAGTTTGCTCTTCTTATTTTTCTGCTTAAATTAGAATTCTTTTGGTACTCTTTCTGTTTTCCTTCTATGCATGATGATCTTCTCCCTCCTCATCATGTTTCAACTGTGATTTATATGTTTAATTGTTGTTGTGGTAGCAACTACATAGGAAAGACTTCACAGTGCTTGGACTGTAGGATTAAACAGGTTCTTAATCTGGATGCCCGTATGAGCCAGCTAGTGAATACTTCCAGGTCAGCTATTACTCAACATTTGATAAATAGAACAGATTGTGCGACTGACTTTAGTGCAAACCAGTTTTCTGTTCTGTCAGGTTCACACTCATTATTTCATTTGCAGGCATTGGTGTCACTGTATATTAGGTTCAAAAGGCTGTCTCTCTGTAAACAGAGAGATTGCCTCCTTGGACTTCATATTATCAGTGTCTAATGTTTACAAGAAAATGAATAGAAGAGGAAAAATAATTCCCTCAATTTTTTTATTTTCCTGTTCCTTCCTTTTCATTGTCTATAAATTTTTTTTTTCTCTTATACATTTTTTATACATTTTCATCTTCATTTTTTAATTTCTCTGATGACCCTGAAGAGATTGGGATTGAAACCAGTCGGTCATTCTTCCTTCATTTTTATTTTTTATTGTTCATCTTGTTTTCTTCCACAATGCCTGTAAGTATTAAATTTCATTTATTTCTGGCCTTTCATTTATTTCTGGTCTTAATATGGTTTTGTACTTTGAATATATATATATATATATATATATATATATATATATAAATCACACAAAAATGAAAATGAAATTGACATCTCATTTTAACCAATGCATATTTACAAAAATTACACAAAAATATTTTGAAATACTAAAGAGAAAATTTATTCAATAAAATCACCATTAACTTCAACCAAGCTCTCTAGTCAACTTTGGAGTCTTTTGCAATTCTCCTGGACAATCTCCTTGTTTATGTTGGTGAATGCTTCCACAATCCTTGTCATCAGTTCATCTTTGATGTTACATCAGTTTTGTTTGTCTCTTGCTTAACTGCACCCAACACATGATAAACAAAAAGGTTGCAGTCTGGGGAGTTAAGTGGCCAGATGTAAAGATTGATGTGGTCACAGAAATAGTCTGACTGCCTTGACTGTGTTCTCTTGCTTGTGTGGCTTGGTAAAGAGTCCTGTTGCCAGACACAGTGTCTTCCGGCAGCCACTCTCTCAACCCAGGCACTTGATGTAGGCCTCTTTGATGTGTCTAAGCTCATGTGGGAAAATGAATTGAGGCAAAACATTGTCAACACTAGTAATCATTCTAAACAACTTTGTAATCACAATAAGAATCATCCAAATATTTCCAAATCCACTGCACTTACCTCAGATTGACACTCAAACACTATCAAATGTTTATATTGGTGCTTCCAGCATGAATGCCAAGCAGTAGAATATGCTGTTTCCAAATTTCTGGTGGATTGACTTGCAGCATGGTGTTCTTTTTTTTTCAGACAGTGCCAAACTGAGCCAACTATACTGTGCTGTTGACAAAAAAAAGAAAAACATGCATGCCTGATATTAAAAATATAAAATTGCGACAATTTACTCATTGCACCATGTATATATATATGTATATATATATATTAGAATCTAAAAAAGATGATAAAATAAAGAACAAATAGGAAATGTATATCAATTTAACATTTCCGATGATAGGAAATCCCGTTTATATATATATATATATATATATATATACATATTAGCCATCCCTAACACTAGGATTGTTACCACCACCTCCAAAACTATTGGTGATATTATAAGGAAGAAAAATATGCCAAACCCCATTTCAAATGATGGAATTTTTCAGATAAAAGGTCTACAGTGCAAAAATGTATGCGGTGGTGGCGGTGGGGGGGCATCATTGTGATCTAAAAACCCGCATTTATGAGCACAGGAGAGACTTTAGTTAAACAGACATTCTTACTCTCTCATTTTATATCAAAATGATGTAGGACTTTAACTTTAATTTCCCTAATGCCAGTTTAATAAAAAAGAACATAACTCTTTAAGGAGAAATTTTGTGATGCAGTGGATATCAATTCAGAACGACAAATCAGGGAGTCGAGTTTGAATTTCAGTTGAATTTCCTGCATTCACTCACATACAAATACCCTTGCAAAAGGTATTAATCTGTCTCTTCCCTCCAGTTATAGGTTAAATAAATGGACAGATTGGGTTCTATAGCCTTGGTTGGCAACCAGTCTACTCCAGAAAGCAATGGCAACCTACTGCAGGGTAATCTTCTTCCCAGTCAGTCATGTCTCATTCGTATGTATCACATATGGCACTTAACTGACTGACTGTTATTTTGAAAACATAATAATAGCATTACTATCAACTATAAACACTCACTTAAAACATTACATTACTTCACCATCTTTCTACAGATTCATTCTTCAAGAATCTATCTTATGTTTACCTAATACATAAAAATAAATGAAATAATACTAGTTCCATCTTCAATGAAAAATTCCAACCAAAACAAATTTATCACATTTAGATGGGTTTCAATGAACCACACAGAAGAGAAACCAGCATTCCTCATACACACACATGCATGTACGTAATTACAAACTATCCAAACAAATACAAAATTGTTGCAACATCTTGTTGCATTTCATTGCTAATTTTCAACAATCTATATAGAAATAGCATCTAAAGACTTTTCCTAACACATATACATATATACACTTATATTAACTAATGTTACTGTCTAATATACACTTAGACATTCACTTCTTCATAAGCAAATACATATTACACTTTACCATTGAAAATATTCCTCATACATATATATAAAAATTATCCATTGATTTAATACAAGTGACACATGTATTAAAAACACACACATATATACACATATATTAACTAACATTAGTGTCTAACATGTACCTAAAGAGACAAGCTTTTCTTCACAAACATACACATGCACTATTATACATTTTACTGTCTAAAATATTTCATGCATATATACTTAAAAATTATCTATTGCTTTAATACATGTGACACATATTTAATACATATTTAATACATATTTAATACATGTGACACATATTTGATCAATAAGAACTAACTGAAAATCATAACATACTAATATTTCATCTCTTTGTTTTTTCATTTTTCTTTTGATCTCTGAAGAAGCGTTAATAAAAGTGAAACGTTAGATTGAGATACATTTTCTGTTTGTTCTTTTTTCTTTATGCTATCATATACACTACTGGCCATAATTATTATGCCACCTCAGTTTTTTTTAAAAGAAATGATATTTTTCATACTATTTTTAGTACTTTTGGCCAAATGAAAATAGAATAGTTCTTTTGCTATTATTACTTTGCAAAATTTTACAAGAAAAGGAAGCAAAGATAAACTCACCTGAATCACCCTAAATTTTCTTCATTTTTTTCATTGATGAAACTGCAATAATGAGTAATTATTAAATATTTATAAATTCATTTGATGCACATGTTATTGTGCAATATTAATAGAAGAATCATTCTATTTTTATTTAAAATTATTCACTTGGCAATAAATACTAAAAGATAATATGAAATACATAATTTTTTTAAACACTGAGGTGGCCTAATAATTATGACAGGTAGTGTATATGTGTACATACATGTGTGTGTGTGTGTGTGTGTGTGTGTGTGTGTGTGTGTGTTGTGGAGATGAACACACCTCTCCAGAATATGACTTGAACCTGAACAAGTAGCATAAACACTGATGCTGAGAATCATCAGCAGGGGAAGAAGAAAGAGAGGTAGTGAGAATGAGCAGGAAGTGAGCTTTATCCTGACTATAGAATTCAGGAAGACAGGGATATTATAAATAATTGATGAAACAACTTGGAGCAGAATTGGCAAGTCTAACTTGAAAAATCTGACAAATTTGCAAGAAATCAGACAAAAAATTACTTTTTCTTGTGAAATTTACATGTAACATCGCTCTTTCAGGTAAAACTAAAAAAGTAGATGTATATGTATCAAAGAATTGCAACTCGAATTTACTAAGCGTTGATTGGCTAGAATTATTTGAAATGTAGAATTGACAAAATAATTCATTCTGTGGTAAAGTTAATTGTTCATCAGAGAAAAAGACTAAACAACTAAAGAAACACTGAGTAAGCTAAAAACATAAATTCACAAATATTTTCTCAGAAGAGTTGGGAAAATGTACCAAGGTATTTTCTTTTAATTAAAAGAAAATGTAATACCAGTTTTTAAGATTTAAAAAAAAAGTACCTTTTGTTGTGTTAAAGGCTATTAATACTGAACTTGATAGGTTAGAAACCCACAGAATTATTGAAAGAATGAATTATTCTGAATGGGCCATGCCAACATTTTATAGCAGAAAGAAAAAAATAATAGGATTTATTTATGTGCAGATTTTTTTGACTGTGTTGAATGACTGCTTCCACCTACAACACTACCAACTTCTGAGGATATATACCAAATTAAATTATGGTAATTTTTTTTCAAAGATTGACTTGTCTGAGGCATATCTTCAAATTGAAGTGAAGAAGGAATGCCAGAAGTATTTGACTATTAATACATAAAAAGACTCTACAAGTTTTAAAAACTACCCTTCATTGTACAAGTAGCACCAGGTATTTTACAGCAAATAATGGATACTATGTTAGCTGCACAAGACAGTACTGTCACTTAAATTGATGATATATTTATTATGAGTGCTACGAAAATAGAGCATGTAAAACTGATTTAACCAGTATTTCAGAGACAATGTAGGGACCTTGATTATGTTTATCAGATTGACCTTGTGCCAAACACAACCAAAGTTCCAATAATTTAAAATTATCAGAAGGTTGAAAAGATATAACTCTCTCATTTGTATAAATAAGTGAAAATTTATTTATTGAGCAGCATAACATCCAATTTGTATTGATGAAATTATTAAACTTTAAAAATGTTCTAAGAAAATGTTAGAGTAGTAAAGAGTTCAAAGGATTCAGAGTTCGTTTGTTGTAGCAAAATGTGACTTGTACAGAAAAAGATAAATCTCTGTTTTACTGAAGAATCAACCATTAGTAGCAATGTCTTTGTTCTTCTCTTTCTTTTTGTAGACTGTAAGTGAAGAGGAAGAAATAGAGACAAAGAAAGCAGCATGAGAGAGAAAATGAGAGTGTGCAAATGTGGGTTGCAAATTATCTTGCTTCATTGTGACAGAGGTTCTCTTTGCTTCCTAGTTTTTGTTTGATTCAACTTTCTTTCTCTATATTTATCACAAAGCAATTTGACTTCAGCTTGTTACTTTTTTCTCAGTTTGTAAGTCTCCCTTTTTTATTGGTCAAAATACAGGCTCTTGAAGCTTTGATTTTGTCTTTTCCTTAGCCTGGAGTCAATTTCTTTTGTTTATTGGCTAAAATACATTCTTCGTGCAGAAACTATCGCCCGGTTCACACTTTACCCATGTCTATTGAACAGGTGAAGAGGCTCATCCCTTGTTCCTTGGTTAGGATGTGGTTCCCGGCTTTCTCTTCTTCAATCTTTTCACTCTTTTCTTCTTTTTTTTTCTCTTTTTCTTTTCTTTTTTTCCATTGGAGTAGATAGACTAATCTATCACCTAGTTCACACTCCACCCACATCTATTGAACAGGTGAAGAGGCTCATCCCTTGTTCCCTGTTTAGGATGTGGTTTCCGGTTTTCTCTTTTCCAAACTTTTCACTCTTACGTAGCCCCCTGCACTTCAGTGGCATTATCGCCTTGCTTGGGGTGATATGATTAAAAAAAAAAAAAAGGCTCGCAAATTTGAAAACAGTGAAGAAAAGATTGTCATTTTTATTCCATATCATCACAACTATATGAGGATGAGATTAAATATTTAGAAATTGGTCAGCAAAAGGAATTTAAAATCTATTAATTTCACAGTTATAGCTGATACATTATAACACAATGAAAAATACTAGTAGCATCATATGTGAGTAAATATGGCATAAAAGTAGTAATAGGGTATAAATTCGGAGACTGTACAATAAAATCAGCCATCCACAAATTCAAAAAATTTGATATATATGGAAAAATACTACAGTCAAATGGAAAAGGAAGCATTTGTTATGATTTTTGCTGTAACAAAATTTCACATGTTGGTATTAAATAGAAAATTCATATTACAAACTGATCATTATTCAGTTTTAAGAAAGATATTCCCACTCATACAGCAAGCAGATTACAAGTTGAGTTACAATTTTATTGAACTACGATTTCAAGATAAAATGTCTATCATCCAAAACATTGAGAAATGCAGTTGGCTTGTTCAGACTGATATTGAAAAGTAAAGAAGATTTTGAACATGTTACTTTGCTGGAATCCAAAAGTAAAATAAAAAGTCTTGTGTGTAACACTCTTAAAGAATTGTTGGTCATGATAAACAATATCAAAATTCCTTCTAAACAGGATACGTTTATTCAAAAAACTATGAATGATATTAAGTAGAAATGGAGTAAAATTAAAATGAACCCTGGTAGCAATAATATAGCATTTTGTATTTGTGATGATGTACTTTGTACATGGAAAGAGTAGTAATTCCATTATTACTAGAAAAGAGTATTTTGAAACAAATTCACATAAAAAGAAATCACTTGACCAGCGGTCTAGAGCAAGAGAAAATTTACTCACCCCAAAATCATTTTACTCAACCAATTCCATTTTCTTAATAGTTGTCTATTTCGCTGACAGAAAACAAAAAATGAAATTTTAATTAAAATTTTGAATGCATTAGAAAGGATTTTTAAAAATTTGATCTTTCCTCTTAATAAAAGCATAAACATTTTAATGATAAAACGTTTTTATTAAGTTTGAGCCCTTTTAACATGATGATAGGCTGTTTTTTTTTTTTGGCAACTGAGTGGCGGTACCTAAATTCGTAGTTTCTTTCTTCTGCTTAACTACAACCTCCATCTCATAGATGATAAAAAATAACAAATCTTATTTTTTAAAGAATTTTCTATAAAAAAATTACTTACTTGTATAATTTGTTTTTGGTGCAGGATTGAAAGCAGTATGTGCATTTTCTTTTTCTGTCTTTCAAATGTTTGTTTTTACTTTACATAAGCAGGGAGGAAATATAGATGTTGAGTCAAGGATAATATTTTTCCAAATGAGTTTCTAAAAATCTGTAAGTGTCTTTAATCTGGGCAACAAAGACATTTTGGCTCCACTCTGGAAGCATTAATAAAACGAATGTTTACACTACTGGGATGAGAGAAACAAGACTAGAGCTTGTCAATCTAAATTCCATTTGTCAGATCTTGTTTTGATGATTGCGGGATGTCACTGTCTTTTGTTTAACGACACATTTTGATGTAAATCAGGTGCCATGCACAAGACCAAAGAGTTCAATAATGTCATTGCAGGTATTTCTAAGTAACTTGTGAATCTTCAATGGCATACTTTTGGGTTGTAAAAGAAATCAGATTTCCTTTTTCTATATTTGAAGGGACATGTTTCATTGTAAGAAAAGGAATTTAAAATCTATTAATTTTACGTAAGCAGGGAGGAAATATAGGCGAGTAAAGCAATAAACTTTAATTGCCCAATTAAGTTTTTAATTGACTGAGTCAATCAGGCAAGTGAAATCTCAGGCTGTTTTTGAGTGTATATTTAATGACATCAAATACAAATGTCACTACATAGATGTCACCTGCAGAGCTCATGCTGGCTAGGAATTTGAGATCCATTTTTGAGATATTGCTGTCTGGGAATAAAAAGAATATTTTAAACTACCAGAGCATTAGGATCAGTGATAAAGTCTTCTTTGAAAGCTTTATGACTGGAAAGAAAAATTGGCAGGAAAGAAAATTTCAACACCTTGGTAGTATGATGTAAATTGTTGAAGGTGGCCGATTTTGACATAGAAGACATATAAATCAATTCAAATCAAACTATGCACAGAATAAGCAACCAGAAAAATGTAATTCACTGTAAGACATAATTTATGATAACTTTGAAGTACTTATTTCTTAACAAATATTTCACTACAATGTCATGGTAAGTGAAAACATGATCCAACTAAAATATTAGAAGCTGATCCATGTCAGAAAAAATGTTGACTAAAGAAAGTGCATATCTAAAGAAACTGGGTGATGTGGAAATGAACACCCTTTTTCAGAATATGATTTGGACTCATCCAAGTTGCATAAATACAGACACTTAGAATTAAGTAGAAAGAGTGTTAGTAAGAGTGAGCTGGATGTGAGCTTTATATCTTGACTACAAAATTCAGCAAGACTACTTCACCCTAAGTGACATTATATTTCAAGCTTGCATTATCTTCATTCAATGCAATGAAGACATAAGAGTATATATATATATATATATATTTAATCATTTCATCCAAAGCAAAGCAATACTGCCACTAGTGTGAAGAGGGCTACATAAGAGCAGAGTGAAAATTTATATAGTAGGAGAGTGAAGAAAAAGAGGAACCAGTTACAGGGGATGTCAGAGAAAGGGCAAAAGAAAGATAGGAATACTGGTGTGAAGAGAGTTGCACGAGAGTAAAGAGAAAAGGGAGAAAAAATAAGAGAAGGATGGGAATCAAGGGGATAAAAGATGGCAATTGACATTGCATTTAAACTTTTGGCAATTGTAGCTTTAAGGGAAGCAAGTATACAGAAAGGAGGTCCACTGGCAAGAAGTGCAAGAAAAGATCAGTTTGAGGAGAGGAAGAGAGCTGGGAACCACTTCCTAAACAGGGAACAAGTAATGTGCCTCTACTCCTGTGAAATAAAAGTGGGCGGAGTGTAAACCAGGGAATAGTAGGGGTCTATCCACTCCAATTCGAAGAAAAAAAAAATTAATAAAAATATAAATTTATTAAGTTTTAATTTAGTAAAAGTCAGAAGATCACTTATCAAAAGAAAGAAAAAATAACAGAACTTAATCCCTAATGCAAGAGAATTTTCTAACAATTAAAAAAAACTAAATAAAAAAAACTAAAAAAGCCCATGTAATAGCAAATGTAAGTCATTTTCATGAATTTTTAAAAAAATTGTTTTCTTTTCCTGTTTTTTTTATTCTTAGATGAACTTAAGAATAACAAAAACAGGAGAAGAAAACAGATTTAAAAAAATCTAAGAAAATGACTTACATTTAAAGAATTTAACCAAAAATGGAATCTAACGCCAATTCAAACTGGACATGAATGACATGGTAGGATTTTAGAAAAGAGAAAGAAAAAAAATATCATAGCCCAGGATTAGAAAAACTAACTACGCATATATGACACTGGCTGAAGAAGTTGTATATATGTATGTATATATGTTCATATATATTAATGTATATTTGGGCAGCAACCTTTTTTTTTCAAACATCTTTTATTAAATACAACTGACAAAGAAGATTTAATTAATTTTTCATTAAGTTTTTTCCAGTATCATAAAATTTGTCTGTTTTGTAGGAATTGAGGAATATAAAAATTGTCCATAATTTTTATTTTCTCAAGCCCTTTCGGCCAGTTCTGAAGCCATTTTCAATGCCTTTTTTTTATTTTGTCCCTGGTGTTGTTATTTTTCTGATGTTTTGACAATTATATATTAATTAATTTTTTGTGCTTTTTTTTTTAAAAGGATCATTTATTCCAAGCTTTCACAGCTGCATGTAACTGGAATTCATGTGAGCATCATTCTGTTTAAAAAAAGTTCAACTTCATTTTCACTATTAAATAATGTAAGATTGATGGTAGGAGAGAAATATTAAATAAATTTTCACCAAAGTTACCTAAAATTGCCTGATGATGAGATAAAAACTTTAAACCTGAAAACATAGAAATTTCCATATTGCAATGTAAATTAATTTTAAATAGAAAACAAATTTACTTATATTATGTGCGATTTTGTACTCAGCACTTTTTCAAAAGTAAATGCCAGAGAACTCCAGATTCTAAACTTGCTGTTTCTCTTTGTCTGGATATATATATATATATATATATATATATATATATATATATATATGACATATCGCACATGGAGTGCTGGTGCTAATAAAATAGTGTTTAGTGTAATATAACTGAGTTATTAATTATATATTAATAAATATATATTATATATTATTCCTCACTGGTAGCCTGATTTGGAGTTCCACATGCAAAGCAATCTTTAGGTACTGAGTAGAGACTGACTGTTGTATAATTTGAAATTTAATAAACATATCTGATTGACACAATACTAGCACAGTCCATATATTATAAAGTTTTTAATTTTAAGGAAAAAATTATATATTGTAGTTAAACTACACAAGATTTATATTTTAAAAATAGAGGGATTAATATTTTTATTTTATATTAAAAATAAATGGAAAATAATTGTATTTTACAAAAAATATATATTAAAATAAACAAACCTAAAACTATAAAAACTAAATCTGAAGATTGCGTGAATGTGAAAGTCTGGTTTATGACTAGAGCTACCATTTTATAAGATTTAATATTGTTCAGATTTTTTTTTTTGCTCAGTCTGGGTCATCTAAACTTCAAGTTCTTTACCAAATATGTAAATTTGCCTTTTTTTCTCTTTCTTTTTTCAGCATTATTATTTTTATTCAAGACTTTATCTGGATAAAAGTTTTAGGTTTTGGCAAGTTGTCTATTGATTCCATCAATGATTTTTGTGTTTGTTTAATACATATATATATATATATATATATATATATATATATATATATGATTTAATTATTTTCTTTTACTCTCTTTCTTTCTAATCTTTTCAGTCTATACATGTTTATATCCTTGACCTTTTATTGTACCATAAAAATGATGTCTAGTGGATGGCATTTGGATACCTAAGGAAAAGAATGCAAAAGACATTGCAAAATTCCACTTCATTTTCCTCTTGAATATAGTGAGAAAAATATTTTTGGAGGTTCTTGTTCATTATATGATGGACTTCCCGCTAGGTAACCATTATATAAACACCGCTGTTCACAATGCTGAAATACCTGACTTCCCTGGCTGTGTAGAGCATACACACATGATTTGGTACTCAATATCATCCAAACAATGTAAAACTGAGCTTTATGTACTTTGGCTTGTTCTTGCAAATGCTTATGGATCAGTTCTTCATGAGTTAATTCAAATGTCCCTCGAATTTTTCAATTTCCCTTGTAAGGTTGGGAAAATCATAATGAAATATTTCATTGCAGTGTTTATGCTGTTCACCGTTGGTAACTACACTACCAAGTGGCAAGTCCTTGTGGTCTGCATCATGATGAGGTGTGGGATTTCACCACTTCTTTAAATTTGTCAATGGAACTCATATTATGGGGTGCAGTAGACACTGCAAAGGGAGTTATGAATAAAGTCTTTCCTCCTTCCAGAACTTTCATGGATGACATCATCATTCAGGTCTCATTTATGATATGTGCTGATGAACTGCTGCAGCACTTCCATAAGCTTTTCACATGGGTGATAATGAAGACTAAACCCAAGAAAAGTTAGAGCCTATCATTACTCAGAGGCTCTGTCAGGGAGATTCATTTCGGCATTGGGGATAATGTGATCCCAATAGTCAAAGAGAATCCAGTGAAGAGCATTGGACAGCTGTATGAAATTCTACTGGCTGATCTGTACTAGGGTAAAGAGGTGCAGAAAGTGGTACCAGATAGACTTGAATTCATCAACAAAACCCATCTCCCTAGCAAACTGAAGGATCGATGCTACCAACATGGCTTACTGCCCAGGCTTCTTTGGCCATTGCAGGCATGTATGATATTACTGTCTTACATTCAGCAGATGCAACTGAGTATGTACCCACGAAAGTGGCTTAGAATTTTTTCACTTCTCCACAGTGGGACTCTGTACTAATGCTGGAAACCTGCAACTTTCCATCTCCTCCTGGGGAGGAGTTTAAGTATGGAAAGGTGTGCCTTCACATAATGATGAGAGACTTGGCCTATGAGTGACATCTACTGCTGATCATTTGGTGCCAGTTTCAATATCTGTTTCTCAGTTCAAATGATGTCTTTGGACTATATGGAATGATACTGACCTGATGAAACTATCAGGAAATACCCTGATTGCAATGGAATCATTGGCAGTATTATTCCTCCTACAATCTCTTGCTAAATGCAACCAACCTCAAGCTGTGGGGATAAACTGAAATCATGTATTGTGTCAAAGTAATCAAAGTATTTTACATCACATGCTCTCTGCATTCCCACAATCACTACTGGATACACATGGTGCCATAACAAAGTGCTGAAAGTGTTCATGGACTTAGTCAGTACCTAGTGTAAAGCAGCCAACAAACAGCCTGTAATGGACAGAGAATCTAAGATCAATTTTCATAAGGAAGGTGCACAGTTTGTGCAGAAGACTCAAATAAATCACAACATTACACTACTGAGTAAAGTCTGTGATTGGAGGATGTTAGTTGATCTTAGAACATGTTTGCAATTTCCAGTACACATCGTTTAGATAGATGTATGCCCTGACATTGTAGCGTAGTTTGATTCAAAGAAGTATGTCCTCCTAGTCCTCCATAAGAGGAGAACAGGGAGGAGGTGATTGAGCAAAAGAAAACCAGCTACATATCTCTGCACTCCAACTACGTGGAAAAGAGTGGACATGTCATGTGCTACCTTTTGAGATTGAGTGCTGTAGATTTTTTTGGCAGTCCATCATTTTCTTTCATTTTGAAGGTAAGTATCACTGGCTGGTACCTAAAGCTTGCTTCACATCATTTCAGACCACAGCTCAACAGGTATTGCATTGGATCAGGTCAAGATCCAAAATAAAATTAATTAAAACATGCTTGCAAAACACTTTTGACATGAAACACACCTATTTAATTTCCATTCTACATCATGAATACTGATTGCTACAAGTGCATTGTTTATCAGCTAGTGTCAAAAGCAAACACTTTTAATGCAATATTGAATATGTGACTTGCAAAAAAATTGCAGAAACTGACATGTCTACACAAAAACAATACCCTCTCTGGTGCTGAAAGCTGCTGGTAGCACCAGGGGTGGCAGTACTGCCTTAGCCACAGAAACTGTGTTACTTTCCTTGGTTGGTGGTTGATGAGAGGAGGCTATTGCATGTGCTTTTTCATATGTAGAAAAAAAATTAGTCTGTCTTTCCTTCTATTTTTAACTTTTTTAAATGCTATATTACTCTGATCTAACATCCTTCATAAAATTAAAATGACAAAGCTTGTGCAGAGAATTTAATGATTTCACACCCTTAAAAAACTTTATAAAGGGGTTCTTTTGTGCCTATTAGCCTAAATATCACCCTTGCTCTCCTAGCTGACATCCACCCACTATTTAGATATGTTCCCATTTCCCCTATTGATTAAACATTGTTAGGGTATCCAACTCATTTGCACTTCTCTGGCTCCTGTTCCTGATCACAGAAATGAAGAAGATGAAAAAGTAACAATGACTCTGTATAGCTTAAGATATACACAGCTATTAGAAAGTGGTAGAAGTTGGTAGAAGATTAAGAAAAATAAAAAAAATTTCTAGGAACCGGTTCTATAAAGGCAAGTAATCTTTGATTTGGTTTGTTTTGTTTTACAGCATCAATCTAAATGGATTATTTAAAGCCAACAAGATTTCTACAATAGATTTGTATGAATAGAATATGTATTATTTGTATCAGATTTGTATGAATAGAATATGTATTATTTGTAAGAAATCAGTTTGTAGATATTTTTACAGAACATTAAAATGATTCTCATAATTCTAACCCCATTATCACTGCAACTTCTAAGTAGCAAAGTTTCTAAACCTTGGAATTCATATACTGGTCCCTTTCATTCTGTTTTTATTTTTATTTTTGTCTTTCATTTTTTAGGATGATGGCTGTTGTTACTTGTGTTTCCTTGAAGATGGTCCTCTTTGGACTTGTTCCAAACTTTCATATTTATCCTTTGCTATAACTGTAAATGTTTATTTGCAAATGGAGTCATTTTGAAGTTTGTCCTATTACATATTAAGCATTGATATGGACTTCTTTAAATTTTGTAGTTTTTCCCATTATTTTTTTTTAACCATTTCCTTTCAAGTAAAGCAATAAAGGCTTCTAGGATGCAAGAGGTTCCTGGGAGTGAAATAAACAGTGAGGACAATAAAAGAACAGGTTTCAAAGAGACAGAAGATTATAATTGACACTGCATTTAAATTTTTGAAGATTTAGCTTGGCAAGAAAACTGAAAGAGAGAAGTGAGACAGAAGAAAATGTTAACATAGAATTTACTGTTACAACTAGCAATTTAAATAGTGACATTATGAGACCTAGCTGCCAATCGATTATTGTGCTCAAATTAATGAAGTCGAGACACTAGTGAAAACAGCTTAGAACAGTTACTTCTCCTATATTCAGTGTGATTTCATGGCACTACCTGTTGTCTCTGTATCAATAGGTCAAGAATCAATAGGTCTAAATTTAAAAGAATGCATAGTTGATATTGATGTTATCCTTTTATTTAGGAAATACACCAGAAACAAATAACAAAGATATCTCTCAAAAAGGGAAATGGATAAACAAAATACATTTCAAAGCAAAACACATTTTAAACTGAAGCAATAAGATTTTGGGATAAACTCAAAGAAAGGATAAGAGGAGACATGGTGTCTTAGAGGAGAATTTCAGACTTTGTGGGAGAGAACAGACTCTTCAACCATAGCACTAGCTAAAAGACACGTGGTAGCTTCCTTACCCTTAAGGTGTCATGTGGTGGCAAACTTACAAAAAGTACAGCTAAGACAGGGAACACATATACTTTAGTGACTGTTACAAAATGGAGTATCTGTCTTTTTCAAAGGGGTTGTGCCATCTTTACTATTCTTTGTTTGGCAAGTCACACATCATTTCACATTTCCAGTTTTGTATGGCTTCAGCCATAAATATTTATGGTTAATCAGCTGAAGGATTATAGAAATGTCCCGCAAGAAAGGAGAAATAAAAGTGTTAAAAGAAACCTCCTAGACTGGATGGTAGAAGAAAGTGAGAAAAGGGATTAAACATCAACTGTGAGAAAACAGAAAGTCATCAGTAAAAGAAAAATAATGAGATGTGAGTTATGAATTAGAGATATAAACATTAAACAGGTGCTGAAGTTCAGCTATATGAAAAGATTTTTAATAGAGGATTGAAAAAGTGACACCAAGATCCAAAGATACATTGGACTAGCAAAAGAGGCATTTCAATGACTAAGCAAGGTGTTGAAAAATGGATATATTTTATTCAAAGGAAAGAAAAGAGCACTAGATTGCTATGTGATCTCCATTCTTTTATATGGCAGCAAATGTTAGGCAATTTCCCCAAGGATGAGGCAAAAACTAGTAGTAACAGACATGTTGTTCTACAGTAGGATATGGGAGTTAGTTAATAACCAGGAAATCAATGAAAATGGCAACGAAAAAAACACTTATGCTCAAAATCAGGAAAAGGGAACTGAAATCCTTTGGACACATAATGAGGAAAGAAGGATTGGAACACCTAACCTTCACAAGACCTATAGACATAGACAAAGGCAGTGAGACACTTACCTGATGAGCTTGTGTGAATGAATAGCAAAATAGGGAATAGGTTCTTTACCAGAGGGAGATACACATGAGGTAGAAAATTGTGGAGAGCTAGTAATACCTATGTCCTGAAGAGATGCGGTACATAAAAGCCCATGTGTCTTTTCAGTTCTGATGTGTCTCATTTTCTCATGGCACTACTTTAATATATTTACCTGCAATTTGTTCATCAGACACGAGCTTGTTCTTAACTTCTCATCTTTGTAGAAGAGATAATAAAACAGGTTATCCTGGAGTTGATGTTTCCTACAACGTGATTTTGGCACTTGTTCTGTTTCTACAGTTTCTTTCACGACCTCCAACAGGTATCCTCCTAATATGACTGTCAACTGCAATATTTGTCTCAGGTTTCTACTCCTCTACCTCATTAGGGTTGATCAATCTTCCACTCAATGAAAGCTAATTACAAATATCGGCTATGCTTTATCATCAACCTCAGAA
This sequence comes from Ascarosepion bandense, assembly GCA_037127315.1. NCBI lineage: Eukaryota > Metazoa > Mollusca > Cephalopoda > Sepiida > Sepiidae > Ascarosepion > Ascarosepion bandense. The sequence goes on along the minus strand of JBBBDQ010028774.1, from coordinate 203,133 downwards.
ATGTACAACTGTGTAATGCTATCATCATACATTTCTAAACAAAACACAAGACCGAATCTCTCAGAATCTGAATGTCACATTAATGTTTACTAAAGGTGATATTGAATCCACTGATAAGTCAGCTGCTAAGAAAGTTGGTTAACTGTGTTGTGCTAGACAGTTTTCCTCTCCAGAATCTATCTTACATAACTATGTCTACCTTTGCCCATGCTTAAAATATTGCTATCACATATCGTTTGGTGCTCCTGCTATATATATGATGATTCTTGATGAAATCCAAAACTGAATCAGCAATATTATTGGTCCTGACCTGGCATGTCAGCTTCTGTCACTTTTCTATAAATACTTTCATGGTATTTGTTTGAATGAGCTCATCACTATAGTACTTAGACTATGAATTTAAGCACAGTACTAGATTTGTTGCATTCATTTATATGCAAAAGCCCTTGGGAAAGGCAAAGATCCATTTCCTTCCTCTCCAGCTATAGACTGAATAACAGGACAGATTTGATTGATTGGCAACCAGTCTACAGAAAAAAGAAATGGCAGCCTACTGCAGAAAAATCTTCTGCCTAGTCAGTCTTGGATCGAAAGAGACATGATCACCCAAGCATGTATCACATATGGCTCTTAACTGACTGACTGACTAGATTGGCAACAAGGTATGATCAGTTTAAAGTTGAATTGGCTAGATGGAACTGTAAGTTCTATGCTAAGTTTTGACTGTAAGTTCTATGCTTTTCAGGCACCTCTCGTTTGTGGAACTCTCTTCTAGCGCCATCCTTTCGAATTAATTTTGATCTTCAAAAATTGAAATGCAATGTCAATCATTACCTACTGTCCTTTTGATTATTCTTCTATTTTTCTTGCTTCTCAATTACGTTTCTGTTTTATAATTCATTCTTAACCAGTAACTCCTTTTCTCTTAGTGACATTACTACATTGCTTGGGGATGAAATCTGCTAAAAAATGCAATAAAATTTAGACTCCATCAATTAGAATCAGTCAATAAATGTGCATGACTTTGAGCTCTCTCTAAACATGGGATCTACATTCATGTGTGGATGTAAGAGACCTTCTGTGCTCTGGATTGGATTCTTATCTATTTACATGTTATATTGTATCTGAAGCTAGAGGGAACTGGTTAATGCTTTTTTGATTCAGCCTTGTGTCAGACATAATCAAACTCCCTACAGTTTACAAGTTTTATCCAGAATTATCATCATCAGAATTATCAGCAGGTTTTCATCATTATCAGAAGGTTGATTGTTGGCGGGTTGAAATACGTGGAATTGTGTGGAATAGTGTAAGAATAAAATATACATTTTGTATGTTAAAATAGTTAGGGATATCAAGAGTTTGTACAAAATGTTCGTAGAAGTAATTCTTGAAAGAGATAAGGAGAAAGAGAAAGAGGACAATGTCGGAGTCACTTGAAGTTGAAGTTACATTTTAGATGTTTCGTCTCATGGCACCCATCTGACTCTCTGCCTGACTGAAGCTGATAAAGTCCTTTTATTGTAATCTAGATTTTTTGCCCTTGCTTGCAAAGTCCTCAAGTCTTGTAAGTTGCTCCCATTGGTCAAAATCATTTTAACACCTATTTGCAAATTCTGGGCTTCACTTTTTCTTCAAGCAGATGGTCAATCCTTTTTCTTTTTGGAAAAATCCGAATTTCACACGTCATTGCGAATTTTTGTAAAAGTGAGGAAGGTTAATTTTAATTAATTTCTTATCTGCTATATTGTTTATATTGTAAATCCTGAGGGAATTAGTAATCAAGACTTTGGAACATATAGACTACTATACCACTGGCCATTTATATTGAGTCAGGGAAAATTTATAGAACAAGAAATAAATCAGTATCCCATCTAAAATTCCAGGTACCAATTAGTCCATCTCAGGATATAGTTAGATGAGACAAACCCTAAGGGACATCCTTTTGTTGACATTCTTCCTTGAGTTGTTCGATAACATGTGAGTGACATGTTATTGATCAACTCAAGGCTGGATGTCAACAAAAAGATTGCTGTCAGCTACTCCTCCTTCATATCCTTGTCAGCCATTTTGGGTATAACTTTTTTTTTCTAATTTATTGACTTCATTACTATTCATCAGAAGTCACATTTTCTATCCATTTAATAATCTTTCTTAATCAAGTTCACCCGCTAGCAAGGCAGTAAAGCCACTAAAACACAAGGGCTACTGTAGAAAAGTTAGAAGCAGAAATATTACTAAGGAGTGAGAACAAAAGAAGAGTAATCAGAAGGACAGTAGATAGTTATTGACACTGCATTTAAAGTTTTGAAGATTAAAGTTGGCTGGAGAACATTGAGCCAGAAGAAAGTTCTACAAGTGAGAAGTACAAGAAAAGAAACAGCTAACAGTGAATTTACAGTTGCATCTAGCCAATTCAACTGTAAATTGATGAGACCTTGTCACTAGTCTAGTACTATGCTTAAATTCAAAAAGTCTAAATATCACAGTGAAGAGCTCATCCAAACAACTACCATGAAAGCATTTATAGAAAAAGCAGAGGAAGGCAACTTTCTGTCACTGGGAAAGTGACTGAAGGCAAGCTGCCAGAACAGGACTAATAATATTGCTCATTCTTCTTTGGAGATACCTTTTTCTGTCTGTGAATCTTTTTGTATAAATATTTTCTCTCTTGTGCATTTCATGGGCAATTTTCATTTAAATAACCTTCAACATCAAAAAACTAACACCTTACTTGACAGTCGTTTAATTTGGTGGTTCCATTCTCCCTACTGACCTCTCTTTTTCTATTTTTAACTTTTCTAGATTTATGTTTTCTAACTTATTTTTTTCGCGTTACATTCCCTACCACAATTCCAATACATGATTTGCCTACATTTCCTCTTGCAGTTCCCTGATTTTTTACAAGTTCAGAATGTTGAGTTTCTGTTTTTCAGACTTTCTTTTATTATTCCTCACATATTTTTACTTGCCTTGCCAGAGTTCCCAGTATTTGTGTTTTTCTTTCTTTAGGGCTACCCCAGAAGATATTAATGCTTTCTTAATTGTTCTGAGGGTACTTAGATCTCCTGGCCTAGGGAATAACCTTTCTTTATTTTAAGATGGCTAGGGGAAATGCTTCTCCTTCTCTCTCCTGCTGTAGTTTTTACACGTCATAGAACCTAAATTGTACCATTCCAGGAATAAGCATGCTTTCTATGAAAAAATCTTCTATGTTTCTGACATTTACACTTCCATTACACTAGGTCAATCGATTCCAGTATGGTCCAAGTCTTCCTGCCTATTGCCTCTTTTTTAATCTTCCTCTTCACATGACTCCTTTTCCAATAACTTTAGTAGACCCTTAATCCATCCATTTTGTCTTTCTTCCTTCTCATGTGATCACCATTTTCTATGTGACCCAACAAGCTCTCCCTCCTTCCTCCAAGGTAGTTAGTTTCACTAATGCTATATCTTCACATATCTTTTCAATTTTCAATGTATCCATAAAGCACTCCTCTAATTGCATCTAGACTTTCAAATCCTCTGTCTTTCTTCGAGTGACCCTCAATTCCTGCTGGCTAATTTTAGCATTGTTTCACTTTCTTTTTTTATTTTTTTCCAACCAGAGCATGCCCAGTCTCTGTCATACATAATCTATATATTCTGTGTATTTAGGAAGCTTTAAGGTAAATATTAAAAACAACAGACATTTTGCATTGATTAATTTTAGAGATTGACTTTTCTAAATTACGAATTAATTTTTTCAGACAAAAAAGAATTTCAGAAAATTCCATCAGAAATTATTCAAAGTTCATTTTAGAAGGAAAGTATAAGAAATAAAATATTAAGTAAAATATAAGTCGTCATCAGGATAGAGAGAGATTAATGTTGAGTTTCGTAGAACTAGTGAGTCTTGTGACATAGGCAAAGTCAGTTGTGACATAAGTAAGGTGTGTTTTCTATATATATTTGAGGATGCAGGATTTTAATTTATAATTATTTTTATTCATTGATGGTTTTTTGTTGTTGTATGAACATTGTTTCAAGGATTATAAATCTGTTTTTACAAATTGATTTTGCTAGTATTTTCATATTGTTTGTGAGTTGCTGTCTAATGTTATTATGATCCTTATTATGATTAATGTGTTGTCTAATGGCACTCTTGACCATTAAATGGTAGGTGAGTCTCTGCAAGTGTGTGGTTGTGATATATTGTATGAAAGAAATTTTGTGTTTTTTATTTACAGAGAAACATTTTCCAAGTGAGCAAGGATATTCATGAATAACATTGGTCTTATATAGGAGGTTAGAGTTTGTGATATATTATTTTTAATAACTAAGTTGCAAGTTTTGAATTTTTGTAGCAAATTATAAATCTGATGTATTTATTTCTGGCAACTTGTTTCATATATATCTCTTTATAATGTTTTTTTATGGCTGTTTCATAACTTTTGTAATAGTGGTGCATTGTGGTGTAATGGATATTGGCTCACAACAAGGAAAGCTAAGTTTGAATTCTAGTTGAATTCTCTGCATTCATGTACCAGTCTACTTCAGAAAGTAATGAAAATCTATTGTGGAGAAATCTTCTACCCAGCCAGTCATGTCTCTTTTGAGACATGATTGCCCAAGCATGTATCATATATGACACTTAACTAAATAAATGTTAAAAGCATTAATTGCCAATAATATCTTTATGACTATGGTTTTTATTGTAAAAAGTATTCTTTAAATTAGATTTTATTTGCTTGTCAACTACATATTCTATATATTGCAGATTCAGCTGCTTAACTAGTACATCCATCTATTTTTTTTAGGTATGGTCCGATCCATTCTGAGGTAACCTCTTTGGAGTAATCATATTCCAGTTTTATCAAGTCATTTTCTCGCAACTTCATAAACATTTGCCCTTTTCCTTCAGGCATTACACCATAAATATTTGCCCTTTTGCTTAAGGCATCTAACTACATTTTCAATTCCACAGACTTTACTGAAAGCAGTGGCATCATGGATTTATTTAGTCTTAACATCTTGGGAACACTTTCAACTCTGTTTGCTATTACTGCTTTAGAAAACCTACTAAGACATGCAGATATTGCAGAAGATAAAAAGAAAAATATCTTCCTTATGACAGAGAAAACTTTTGTAGATTTTTCTCTTCTATTTCACCATTGGCTTCAACTTCAGAGCTTGACAGAAGAAAAGTTACTCATTTCTTACTTTCAATGATACAAGTTAACATCCTTCACAAAACATTTAAAGACAACACTACTTTTTCCTTTTATCTTTATGAGATTGTTTGGTTTCCTCAGGAATAATGCAAGAAAAATCGTCACTTATTTTTCATGGTATATTTATAAGGTTATACTTTCTTTAGGATCAAATCCTTAGTAATACATCAACAAATGTAATGCAGTATCAGGGTGGTGACATGGTTTTATGTCTGCATGTATTTTCCACTTTAAAGAGTTCTTCTCCACTTTTAGTTTGTGGTTGTTTCTTGCTTTGTGGCTTGTTGGAAATCCTCTTCTCTAGTTTCAGTCTTTAAGAATTCAGGCAAACAATCTGATCCTTTCAATTATCAACTCTGAGTTTGTCAGACCTCTCAAATCACAGGGTCTTGTTTCAGATAAGCTGTATGACATTTGCTAACAATTATTGCTGAAAGAATTTATCAAATTGTAGATAAGAATGGTGAATCTCAGGTTTTGCTTTGAGTATCTCAATAGAACTTTACAAGGTTTTTGCATACACAAATTTGAATGACTAGGCTATTTCTGCACAAATGTTTCAATTGATTCAATCTTTTTTGTCAACTGAAAATTGTCCTGAACAGTAACTTTTCTAGATCTCTGTGTATTAATGCAGGTGGACCCCTGGGCTCTATCCTTGAACCTATGCTGTTCCTAATTTTCAGCAATGACCTTCCTGATGGCATCAGTTCAAAATTCAGCATCTATACTGATGATAAAGCTATTTATTCCTATCTTAATATCAAGTCTGATCAGTCCAATTAGCAGCTTATCTAAAAATTGGTGCAAGGAATGGTTTCTTAATTTTAATACCTCCAAGATGAAATAGTTATGTAAAAATCATCTCAGTGACTCCTTTCTGCCTTCCATCAGCATGGTTGATGCTAACCTCTAAGAAAGTGATATGTGCTATCTCAAGCTAGCATTTTCAGCAGACATGAAGTGGAAAGATTATATTGAATCAATTGCTAGGTCTGCTGCTAGAGAAGTTGGTTCATAGTTTTGCACTAGACAATTTTTCCCTCCAAAGTCTATCTTATAAATAAGTCTATGATTTATACATGCTTTGAATATTGCTGTCACAGATAGTTTGGTGCTCTTGCTATACATTTAGAAATTTTTGATAAAATCTAAAGAAGAATCTGCAATAGTATTAGTCCTGAGCTGGCATTTTGGCTTCAGTCACTTTCTTACTGCTATAATGTAGCTTCCCTCTGCTTTTCTATAAATAATTTTATAGCAATTGTTCTGCTAAACTTTCCTCTATGGTGCCTAGACTTTATGAATTTATAAGCAGTAGATTGGTGGCAATTTCTCATCATTATACAGTTGGAATGTCTAGATTTCACTGTAGGTCCTATACTCACAGTTTCTTTTCTTGCACTCCTCAGTTGTGGAACTTTCTTCCAGATTTTTGTTTTCTAGGTAACTTTGATCTTCAAAAATTTAAAAGTAATGTCATTGCTATCTTTTGTCTTCTTAATTCTTATTATTTTATTGTCCTCTCCTTAACAGTAGTTTTATTCATATTCTCTAACATTGCTTACTGCTTTTATGGGGATTGAATGATCAAAGAAAAAAAAAGAAAAAAAGATTGAGCATTATGGCCTGATCACAAAATTTAGCCCCACAGTGTGTAACTGTGGTAATCTCAGAGTTAAGAATGCTTGGTTATGAAACCAAATGTAACTATGAGTGAGATGATCTTAATTATCAGAACTAAATACAACAGTAGAAGTGACAGTCACTGATTCTGCAACATTTTGGACAAGTGACTTGTCTTTCATGTTATATGTTAAATATCTGGAAGTGTTTTTAAAAATAATAGAAAATGTGACACTTAAATACAAGTGCGAACAGAATAGCAAATAATAACTTCCAAAAATTAAACAGAATATTAAGAAACAGGAAAACTGTCTTAGAAACAAAGAAAAAGTGATGAATTGCTCTGTAATATTGGTTTTCTTATATGGCAGTAAATGCTGGACAGTTTCCACATGGAAGAGAAGTCTTGAGCTATTAGTGATGTAGTGCTAAAGAAGGATGTTGAGAATACCATAGACAGAGCATGTAAGCAATGAGCAAGTGTCAAAGAAAATAAAAACTAAAAACTAAAAGGACTATTATACATAAAATCAGAAAGAGATAGTTGAAATTTTTGGAACATGATTGCGAAAGAAGGCTTAAAAAATTGACACTCATGGGACATATTAAGAGTAAAAGGAACAGAAAAAAATAGCAATTAACAAATGAGCTTGTATGAATAGATAGCAGAAAAAGTAGGAAGAGAGATAATAAAAAAAAGGTAAACATTTCTAAGAACTAAGAAACATAGAAAGTTGTAGAGAATCCTGACTGCGTACATCCTCAAGCAACATGTCAGATAAGAAAATTAGTTGAAAGGAAGGTTAAAATGTTGCAAGCTCATATAAAAAGAACTAAAGTTAGCAATCCTGAGATTGAAAATTAGTTGAAAGGAAGGTTAAAATGTTGCAAGCTCATATAAAAAGAACTAAAGTTAGCAATCCTGAGATTGAAAATTAGTTGAAAGGAAGGTTAAAATGTTGCAAGCTCATATAAAAAGAACTAAAGTTAGCAATCCTGAGATTGAAAATTAGTTGAAAGGAAGGTTAAAATGTTGCAAGCTCATATAAAAAGAACTAAAGTTAGCAATCCTGAGATTAATTGACATTTTGCAATGATGGTGAAGAAGAGTTAAAGAAAACATAGTTTATTTTAGTTTATCCTTGGCCAATTTTTTCATTTTTATCAAGAGTATCTGGCAGCTTTAGTGGACTACCCCTGTCTCTTCTGTTTGCTAGGTGTAGTTAAGGTCTTTGTTAAAAAGAAACAACACATAGACAGCTAGCCACTTGAATGATTCCTGATAATCTACTTCCCAGAATCATTCTTCCTATAAGACTACCAGTGAATATCAAACTTCTTTTTTGCATAAAGCATTGGTTAAGGATTTTATTTTGTTTGGGGAAAACATTTTATTTATTTGTGGATAAATGTTTATGTAAGCAAGTTAATCTCATTGTTATCACTTCCCCATGATTTTGGGAATATAATCCTGTGTACCCAGTTATAGTAATTCAATAAGTTATCTTCAAGATAGATGTTCATATTCAATTCTTTAAGAATCTCAGAATCCTTCTAATTTTTTAAACTAATTAAAATTCTTAATAGGTGTATTTTCCATATTAATTCAAATAATCATGAATTAAGGTGCTTCAATGTCAAAATCATTTGAATTTGTTTCTTTGGCATGAATAGGATTCTGCAAAGAATCTATTCCTTGTAGACAGCTGGTGAATCAATAGTTTTATTTGGAATTGTTAATAAGAGTGAATGAGAGAGTATGGAGAAAATAACCAAACTGGTGGTGATGTAATGGTGATTAGTTCTTTTAACACAACAATGCCCCAGTCCACATGACTTTGGGCAGCGAACAGTTTGGCCCAAAAACAACATGGTGATTATTCTCTAGCTGTCCTCTTCCCTTGAGTTCACTCCATATGACGTGTTTTGTTCTCTTGTATGTAAAAAGACATAACAGGGAAATGTTTTGCTGATGCTGACAATGTAAAACAAAAACGCTGGAGGCTTTGGACCTAATCCATACCGAAATGTTCCAGAAATGTTTCCAGCGGTGGATAAAGAAACAACTATATTGAGTTAAAAGAAGAGTATTTTAAAGAAGACTAGAGTTTCAAATTCTAAGCCTAACAAAACATTTAAAAAAAAAATATATACATATATCACAGATTCATGCAGGAACATACAAACATATATGTCTATATATCCTTACAAATATGTAATAAATAAACAATGTTGAATATAAACTTAGGAAGCTTTAGTCATCAAAACTGAATTGTTGGTAATGAAACAGCCTTTTATAGAGAGTCATTAGTATTGAAATGCACAGGATGGGATAGGTTTATTATTATCACAATATATATCTATTTCTTATTAATATAAATTTTATTTTTTGTGGGTACACATGTTCAAGTTGCTATCCCTGTTTGATTCTTATTTTCTTAAACAGTGAAATTAATAAGAACTAACATAGATTGAAAAAATTGTGCTTCCCAAGAGGAACTGAACTTGTATCTTTTTCCAATCAGGAAAACCACTCCTATATCTGAAGTGTACCATGACCAATTTGGCTGCAGGAGGCCATCTTGATAAAAGAAGATTCAATGTACCTAATTAAGGAATGCTTACTTCTCATTGGGACTTTACAAATCTTTATCTCCTAGCTTCATTTTTGTGCCTGAAACACAAACAGTAATGTTTTAAATGCGTTTTTTAAATTTGTCATTATTTCTTATAAATAATGTTACTTATTCTTTCTATTATATTAAAGACTGTTGTGTTTTTATTATATATATATATATATATATATATATATATATATATATACCTCCTGTCATTCTCATAAAGAGTGAGACAAGAGCAAGGTAGTGTCAGCTCAGTTCATTAGAGGAACAATGGTGAAGCAGAATTGGCTTAATTCATTCTCTTTATTATCAGTTATTAAACTTTATTATCAATTATGAAAGCTCTTGCAGCATGTTTACTCTTCAACAGTTAAAAATTGATAGTGGAATATTTTGACTATAGGAGTGGACTCTGCTGATATTAAAAAGGATACAGGCTTGATTCCTGTTGGAGAAGCAGAATTTTTCTTGAGTAGGAATTCTTGATCTAAGCTGGCTGTTATTAATTTTACTGTTCAGGAACATAAAAAACAGGGACAGAAACTCAAGTATGGGTACCCACTAAAAATAATGTTAATAGTCACAAGAAATAATGTTGAATAAAAAATCCATTAAAAATATCTATCTCAAAATTACAAAGCTATATTAGCATAGTTCCCAAATTTTTTAGTTATTTCCTCCCTACACAGAGTTTAATCACCCAGATTTTCCTCTTCAGGTGTACAATGAAAAGCGTAGTCAAAACACACTGTTAAGTTTCACTAATTTTTAAAATAGTGTACCAATATACATATAAAAGTACAATATGTATAAAAGAAGATAAATATAAAAATTGATGAGTGAGAAAGATGAAGTTTCTTTTTGCATGCCAGTTTGGCAATATCAGGGTTAGTTTTGGCAAGTGTGCAATATATGTTACATTCCATCTTAAGTTGTTTTCATACTTTGAGCTTGGTTGGGAGCAAAGTAGAAAATCCAGACTCACAAAGGTAGATTGCAGAAAACAGAATAAGAATTCTTAATGCATTGGTGCTCAGTTGTGGGTATGTTTCATACACATTGATATGTCCCAGAAAGGGATATATATATCATTCGAGGTAGTTAAGTGGTTAAGGCAAATGTAACCTGGTAGGTCAATCTAGTACGTAGATCTAATCATTGTATGCAGTACTCTGAGATGTAGGCATAGTCAATAATCATAGATCTCTGGTGGTAGACCAATAGACCTCTAGTGGAAGGCCAATAGATCTCTTGATCTCTCTGGATGTCCTCGCCTTAGTCTATACTTATGGCTGACACCAGCCAATCACATTCCAGTGAGGGGAAACCAAGGTGTATACATATTCATTACATCACACATTAACCCAGAAGTCTTGAAGATCTTGTGTACTGAACTCATCCTTGGCAGAAGAGTCATGTTTAGGATCTAAGAACTCATTTTGCATGCCCTCAGGAGCATCATCCACCCGGCATATAAATGGGTTTCTTGTCAGCTTCATTGAAATATCTTCAACGTTGATATCAAGGAAATATCATTTGAACTTATCTCCCAAATGATTAAGGTGAGAGATGATTTTCTCTATCAATGGGTTCTTGTTGTCTTTCTCACCAAGTATATCACTGAAGAAATGCTGTATTTCTTTTTTTCATTTGTTTTCCACAAAATTGGAGTTATGCCTTGAAAACATTAATATTCTCAGTGCACATGGTCACATTGCTCCTGCATTTCTTTAATTTCTTATTTACTTCATTCAGAATTTAAAAAATATCTACAAGATAAGCCATTGTACTATGAATCCTTCTTTGATGAAGGCAGACAGCAAGTCTACTTTGTTGCTTTAACTCAAAAACAACTTCACTTCTTCCTAAAGTTCAAAGACTCATGCCAGGATGTTTCCTTTGAAAACCATTCCACTTGTATGTGGAATAAAAGAGCAGTATGCTCAGCATCCATGTCTTGGCAGAGCTAGCGGAAGAGGCGAGTGTTCAAGGCAGATCCCTTCACATAGTTAACAATATTTATGATAGCAATCAAGTCAACATGAAGATTCTTTGAAATAGTCTTTGAGACAAGAGCTTCTCTATGCATCATCAAGTGTACTTTATTTACACCAGGTTGGTTCTACTTAACAAGAGCTATGAATCCTGATTGTGAACCAAGCATATTAGGGTCGTCGCCTGTACAAACCCTTTCCAATTTGCTATAACTCAATATGAAATATGCAACTACTGCCATTACATTAACTGCTTTTGTTATCCTCTCTAATGACTGGGAAAAAGAAGGAAATTACTGGAAAGTAATTGAAACTCACCTGAAGTGAGCGAGCTGATTGTGTAATGCTTCTCATGCCAAAGACATTTCCATCAAGCTTTTCTGTGACATATGACTTCATTGAATTTCTTTTAATGTGTTCCTCTCAAATTTATATTTAAATTGGTGTCATCAGGAAAGAATGTGCACCATTTTGGGGCCTTCCTCTCAACGGTTTCACTTGCACACCAGCCCCCCCGCCCCTTACAGATGTGAGGCCCTATTAACCTCTGCTAAACTCCTTTGTCAGCAATTTGGTGGATGAAAACAAGCACTTGTGCAATGTTGGTGATATCTGTCGACTCATCAATTTGAAGAGGATACAAGGCGATGACTTTACCTTTGATGCTACATTTTTCTTCATGTTTTCAGACATTTCAGGAATTAAATTCTTGATGGTCTTGTTAGATAAATAGATCTGTTTCATATTCTGGGATGCTTCTTCTCCTAACACAAGCCTCACACTCTCAAGAGACTTTCACCAACTGTGTGGGGTTGCTTTGGCCACCTGAAGAGCAATCACATATGAAGTCCACATTATGATAATGTTGGTTTGTCTATACGTCCCAGATTAATCTATCTTCATTTTTTTTTTTTTTGAATCATTTCACCCCGAGCAAGGCAGAAACGCCACTGATGTGCAGAGGGTTACATAAATGTAAAAAAGATTAATTAGAAAAGAGTGAGGAGTACAAGCTAGTTAGAAAGGAACAATAGAAAGCTGAGAAAGCAGGTGCAATGACAGATACATGGGCGGAGAGAAAGTGAAGATTATACAGGGGAGGGGAGAGAGCTAGAGGTCAGTGGTTAGTAGATGAGTATTAACTTTGCATTTAAATTTCTGGAGGTCGTAGCCATCAGGAAAGCAAGAATACGGGAGTGAGTTCCACAGGCGGGAAGTGCGAGAGAGGAAGCTGCAGGAGTAGAATTGTCGTCTGCATTTGGCTAACCTGACTGTGAATGGGTGGAACCCAGTCGCCAGTCTGGTTGCACGGGTAAACACCTGTTGAGGAGGCATCAGTGACTTAAGCTCATCCGAGCAGAAGCCATGAAAGTATTTATAGAAGAGACAGAGGGAGGCCACATTTCGACGATGGGAAAGTGGCTGCAGTCGAGTCGCCAGATCGGTACCTATCACATTACAGACTCTCCTTTGGAGCTTAAACAGGATAACTTCACCTAAAAACAGCTATGATTCTTATCTTTCAAATGTGGATGAGCATTTGCCAGATGCTGCTTCAGTTGAAAAGGTTTTATAGTGCCTTTAGAGAAGTTGTTCAAACACAACACACTGAGGGATGTGTACACCATCCTTGACAAGATAGGTAAGACCATAATCCAAAGTAACTATCTTGACTCAATCTGTCTTTTGTGACATCCGAAATATATAAATAAATGAACTTCTCTTGTTTGAATGTGAACCAAACCTGTTTAGACACAGTGCTGCCCATCTACAATAAGCAAACTCTCACTCAGACAGGAAAAAATCTAAGAATTTTCTTTATTGCTAGTAAGCAGTGTAAGTATTTTCCACCCTTTGTAGCTTTAAATTTCCCCCCCAGAGGAAATTTCCTCAGTTTGGGAAATGCTTGTGTATGTATATCTGTATGTGAAAGAATATGATATATATGTTGGTGGAGAAGAGGGAACATAAAAGTAAACAGCAATTATAATTATAATTATATTATATAATATATTATTATATATATATTATATAATATATTATATTATATAATTATAATTATAATTATAATTATACACTGATAAAAAGCACTTAAGGTATGAAAATGATAAATTTTAAATTTTTGAGTTTTAAAATTTTAAAATTTTAAAATTAAACAAATAAAAGAATTTTTAAATTTTTAAAAGTTAAAATTCTTTTATTTTTTAATATTAAAACTAAAAAGTCTTAAATTCTTAGTGCATAATTGTAACCAAAGTTCACATTTATATCTCCCCACTTCATGACATGACATTAATCTGATGAAGTCCTTCTAGAGAATGAAATGTATTATACAGAATTTCTTCAATATTTGTCTATATTTTTGAGATGAGGTATTGTAAGTATTTACACAATTTATATTGTTTGGACTGTTGTCCTTCACTTTGTTGCTATATTCATAATATTTTGGTGGTTGTAAACTCTGGCCTTCTTCAATCACCTGAAGAAGGTCAGAGAGTAAACAGTCGAAACATTGTGAATATGGCAACAAAGACGAGGACATTGTCATTCAATTGCCTATACCCGTGTACACATATGTATATACATCTATACATGCTTTCTCTCTCTCTCTCACATGCACACACATCTCCTACTTATTAACAGAGAATGTTAAGGACAAAGAAGAAAGTAATAAGATCCCAAGAGCCTCCCTCTGATTTGGCCTACAGCAGTGACCTTAGGTTAAGAGAGATGTCAGCCAATTGATGGGCTGTCACATGGGGCACTTAATTTTAGCTGTCAGTACACAGTCTACATACTCCAGCACACTTCCAATGCTTTAATATAACAGGGGCTGTGACCTTTTATGATCTAATGATACTTCTGCACAGAGGAATTTATAACCAGAGACCAGAGTGAGAGGCAGGAGAGCAAGTTGCCGACAAAGGACACAAATATTATCAGAAAGGGAAATGCATCTCAAGATATCTTCTTCATTCTTCCATTATTTCCACAACCCTGTCTTGTTGTTGCATTTTTTTTATTTTTTAAATAGTCATGTCTGCGTTCTACTCACCAATTGTTGGATTCAATCCAAAAATATCCCGATAGAATATGTTACCATGAGAATGATGGGGAAACTGATAAGAATAAGGAGTTACAAATAGGTAAGTGTTTGGTGCAGTGGTTGTGAACTGTTATGTAAATGAAATAAGATTACAGTGGAGAACTATGTTTATTTATATAGCAATTTGAAGAGGCATCAGTTTTCCTTGGTCTAAAATATTCACCCATAATTACATGTAACTATAGGATGACAATAAAAATGCTTCTATAACATTATAGAATAAACATTTATTAGAACATGATTATTGTCACAATTCTGTGTGCACATACACACAGACGTATACACACACACACACACACACACACACACACACACACATATATATATATATATATATATAGAGAGAGAGAGAGAGAGAGAATGACAGGCTTATAACTATATCGCTTTCAAACACTGGTTTATATACAATCACCAACAGGGAAGTCAGGTCAGTAGCATTTTTTAAACATTTTATTCCAAGCAAGGTGATAATGCAACTAAGATGTAAGGGTGGGCACTACTAGGGGTGAAAGGAGAAAAGACAATGTAAGAACATGGTTCAGGAAGACAAAATGGCAATAATGCCACTAAGATGTATGGAGTTACTGTGAGTGAAAGAGAATGAGAAAATTTTAGTGAAGAGAAAAGGCAATAAAAGAACAAGTTACAGAAAGACATAAAATGGCAATTGACATATCATTTAAAATTTTAAAGATTATAGTCGGCAGGTAAGTAAGAAACCAGAAGGGAGTTCCACAGATGATAAATTCTATGGAAAAAACTATTAGAATAGTCTTTGAGTCTAGCTAGTTCAACAATAAAACAGTGGGACCTAGTTTCCAATCTAGTAGATCAGTGACAGTTTTAGAATACATGGTTCTGTAAGCTTGGATGTGTCATATATATATATATATATATATATATATATATATATAATTCTACAAATACTTTCACAGCTTCTGCTCTGATGAGCTTAGCTCCCTGGTGCCCCCTCTGCATGAATTTACTCGAGCTACTAGACTAGTAACTAGGTCCCACACTTTTACAGTGAAATCAATCAAATGTAACCACAATTTCTACTC
Source organism: Ascarosepion bandense (assembly GCA_037127315.1). Taxonomy (NCBI): domain Eukaryota; kingdom Metazoa; phylum Mollusca; class Cephalopoda; order Sepiida; family Sepiidae; genus Ascarosepion; species Ascarosepion bandense. Next base: position 187,515 of record JBBBDQ010028774.1, on the reverse strand, counting down.
TATCAGCTTCTTTGCTTGCATTTCCTGCCTGTGGAACTCCATTCCATATACTTGCTTCCCTGAAAACTATAATCTCCAAGAATTTAAATGCAACGTCAATTTCCATCTTTTCTCTTCTTGACTCACATCTTTTCCATGACAATCCTTGTATCATGATCTTCTTCCTTTACACTCTACTCTCAGGCAACCCTCTTCACCCCTGTATTCTTTATTCAGTCAGTTAAGTGCCATACGTGATACACGCTTGGGTGATCATGTCTCGAAAGAGACATGACTGACTGGGCAGAAGATTATCCCGCAGTAGGTTGCCATTGCTTTCTGTGGTAGAATGGTTGTCCTGCTATTTAACCCATAACTGGAAGGAAGAGATGGATTAATACCTTTCCCAAGGGTTTTTTTTTACAGATTTTCTCTGACCACCAGTAGTTGGCAAGATATGCAGATAAAGTTGGTTTCATTTAAAAATGGAAATAAAAACAACAAATAAATCAATAATTATTGATTGACTAAATAATTGAATTTTTTTACTTATTTTTTTGACAGCTTTTTTTCCGACCATCAATGGTTGACAGAAGATGTGCAAATAAAGTTGATTTCATTTCACAATAAAAATAAAAACAGCAAATAAATCAATAATTATTGGTTGTCTGAAGATGTTGGAATCTCTTTTTCTCTGACCATCAATGGTTGACGGAAGATGTGCAAAGCTTATTGCCAAAAGAATCTGTCAAGTTTTAGATAGTATTTGTGAAGCTCAGAGTGTTGAATATCTCAAAGACTTTTGACATTGTTTAGCATGCTGACCTTCTTTAACATTTGATGTGTTATGGTGCTTCTGATCAAAGTTTTGAATTGATTTAATCTTTCTTGTCAAATTGCAAAATGAAAGTTATCTTGAACAACAACTCATTTGTTCTTTTTACATTAATGTAGGTGTCCCCCAGGTCTCTATCCTTGGACCTATTTTGTTTTTAATATTCATCAATGACATTTTCAATGCTGTCAGTTCTCAACTTGGTATATATGCTGCTGACACAACTATTTACTCCTGTTTTAATAATATGTTTGCCAGAATCAAGATAGTTCATGTGGCAGCTGATCTAAAAAATGACCTTGAATCTGTTGTCAACTGGTGAAAGGAATGGTTTGTTAATTTTAATGTCTCAAAAAGCCCCCAAAATTTCTCTCTTTTAATTATATGAAAGCTTTTGTGTCTTTTATCAGTATTACTGATGCTAATTTCCAGTAATAGTAACTCATTATACATTCTCAATCTCATATTTCCACTGCCATGAAGTGGAAGGACTATATTGAATCAATTGCTTGGTGTGATGCTAAGAATTTTGGTTCCTTGTGTCATATTAGATAATTTTTACCTTTACAAGTCTATGATTCATCTATGCCTCAAATATTGCTGCTACATTTGGTTTGGTGCTACTTTTGCTATGTATTTAGATATTCTTGATAAAATCTAAAAAATAATTTGTAATGTTATCATTCCTGTCTTGGGTTCAATCACATATCCACTATCACAGCATAGCTTCCTTATACCTTTTCTATAAATTCTTTCATGATATTTGTTCTGATGAGCATTCCTTATTGATACCTTTCCTTCATGAATTTAAGTGCAGTATTGGATTGGCAGTTAGGTCCCATCATATTACTGTTGAAATTCAAAGTGTCAGGATAAGTTTTATGCTAATGGTTTATTCACTTACACTTCTTGCTTGTGGAATTCTTTTACAGCTTCTTGCTTTCCTGTCAAATATAATCTTAAAAAATCTAATGTAATATCAATCATTATATTCTCTTTCCTTAATTCCTTGTGTACTCTCTCTCTCTCTCTTTAGCATTTTGTCAGTTTTCTTTTAATCAGTGATTTCTTGCATTTTGTGACTTTTTCACATTGTTTAGTGTGAATAATGAAAACAAACACACACACATACCCACATATATAAATATTTATCAAGTATTAATAGAATATATATATATACCCTTTAGAAAAACTTGTCACCTTAAACTATATTAATAATCCTAATTTACTTAACAAAAAAGTGATTTATTGACCACATGCTGTCATAGAAAAAATACTTAAATCTTAGACCCAAATTGATATAAATTCCTTTATACATTTGCCCCTTTTTATCCCTCTCTTTTCTTTACTTCCCCCTTTCTTTCTTTCTTGCTTTCTTTCGCAAATCTTACTTTTAACAATTATGAATTATATTCCTTTAATTTTTACTTCCTGCATTGTAGATTTTTTAATTTTTAATTTTCATTTTAAATTTTACATTTTTATTTTATTTAAAATTTTTAATTTTTTATCTACATGTAACATTAGAATATTTAAATTTTAAAATTTTTGCATTTTATTATTTATGCCCCTTTAATCTTAAAATATTTAAATCTGCTATTCTTTTGGTCCTTATCATGGAGGACTTTATTTTTACTTTTAACTGAATGTACAGATATTTTCATGTATCTAAAGTATTTAATGTCTTTATTATTTTTAGGAATGTTCTTATTTTCCAGTCATGGTCAGCACATGGTCATGTTCATAATTGATAAGAGAAGTATTATAATTTTAGATACAAAAAAGTTCATAGATTCTTTTAAAAGTAAAATAAAATTATCCTTAGTAGAAATCGCTCAAAAGTATGGAAAATACAGATTATTTCTCCATAATTTATGCCCAGAAAATCATATGAACACAAGAAAAATAAAATAAAAAACTTAACTGTCAGTCATTTTTAATAAAACTTATATATATATATATATATATATATATATATATATATATATATATATATATATAGATATAATTATAACATATTCATGTTATAAATTCTGAATTAATATTTATATATATACAAAAGAAATATGAAGTTACCACTTTCTTTGGATTTATTTCAATTAAGAAATGTTAATAACATTGTTTTTGTTAAAGTCTTTTTACATTGATTTTTTAAAGTGGTTGTATATTGTTTTATTCTATTCAAACTCATATTTCTGCACCTGTATCTTCTAACCTTTTTAGTTTTCAAAAATTATGATATAAGAAAATTGGGAATTGGTCAAAATAATCTGATTCTTTGAAAGGTCATAAGGGTCATGCAGGAAGAAACTCCGTGGGATAACAGATAGGTCATTATGGGGAAGCCAGTTCCAGGAACTCATGAGAAAAGCCACTGAATGTGATATATATGGAAAGGGAAAGGAAGTACAGGTGAGAGTTCAATGTACCAAATATTCTGACAGACACACCTGAGGAAGATCAAAAGGTGATAAAAACTACAACGACAAGGAAATTTGTCTGGATGGACCAGAATACAATAGTTTTTTTTTTCTTTATTGAAAATACTCTATTGACTCCATAGCAAACTTATAAATGCAATTTCCTATCTTCATGCATAATGGAGATGAAAGTTATAATGTAGAAAAAGATGTCTTTAAATATTCACCATTTTATAGGAAACTTTCTCTTCATCAAAAGTATTTAGAAATGATCGAGTGATAATTTCAAGTTATTTTGAAATGTTATTTTTTATTAACAAGTGGAATATGCATTTAGTTTGGAGAAATAAGCCTTTTTTCAGTTAAAATGATTCTAAGAGATTTATGTGAGCTTTAGAATGCTTAGTTTTTATTAGTACAATAAATTTTTGATTGGCCCTATCTTGAAAGAATATGGCATAAAAAGAGATTAATTCCATGTATAAAGGGTGCAATTGGTAAATTGTTGCTGTTTTATATTTTCAATTTTGCACATGCACAATGTTTATTTTTTTATTTTGTCATCTGCACAGTATATGGTCAGTTGGTTACTGTCTTTGAGAAAAACAGTTCCATGATACTGTTCACTCTGCCAGAAATTTGGAAATGGCATGCTATAGTGCTTATAGTGCTGAAGCTTCAATACAAACATTTCAGAGTGCTTGGATGTCAATCTGGGGACAGTGCACAGGATTCAGAAAGAGTTGGATGAGTCTAATGGTGATTACAAAGTTATGGCAGCTTGAAAAATTCACTCTAATTGTTTTGATAAGCAAAGAACACCAAAATCTGTTGGTGAGGGTCTCAGACTCAACACAGAGGCCTACATCAAGTGCCTAGAGAAAGTAGTGGTGTCCTGGATGAAGAAAGTGGCTGCTGGAAGATGAACTAAAAATGAGGATTATGGCAGCATTCAACAATTTAAACAAGGAGACGGTCCAAAAGAGATGTAGGTGATTCCAAAGTTGTCCAGAGGCCATGGTTGAAGCCAATGGCAATTTTATTAAACAAATTGACACTAGTTTGTAATTTTGATAAATATATCTGTTAAAATGAGATGTCAGTGTTAGTTTCTTTTTTATGTAATTTAGATGAAAATTCATTCATTGCACTATGTATATATATATATATATGTGTGTGTATAATTCATCCATTGCACTCAGTATAACACACTCTGTGTATATATATATATATATATATGATTGAATAAGTAAAGAACAGATAGGAAAATTGTCTTTAATCTAACATGTTTCAATTTATTAAGTTTCTTGTTTATAAGTCATAAATTTTAAAATTTCAATTTTTTTTAAAAACAAACATATAGATTAAATTGGAATGTTGATTAGGGCTTAATTTCATTGGTCAGATACATGTCACATGTAATAAAGCAATCTATATTCAATTTAAATGTAGGGATGCTTGCCTGTTTATATGTATATGTGACACATATAATCAAAGCAATAGATGTTTATCTTAAATGTAAGTGAGTATAAATGTCTGTTTAAATGTATGTATGCTACAAAATGTACCTGTCAAGTGTATTTAAATGATGGGCAATTTTATAAAATATTTATATAAGAAAATCATGGGTGGTTAAATGTATGAAGTGTGTTTTATAAGTCTGTAATGTTATTATATGTAAAACAAAATACATTTCAATTTAAAATTTGTGTGAAATATACAAGTATCAAAGGAACTTTTTTTTATAAATATATAGATGGATTTTGAAAGTAATTAGTTATTTCCAGTTAGAATCTTTCATTGAAATAATATTTATTAAACTACTAATATTTGTGTATTTTTTAATATATTGCAATGTTGTAATTAAGTAATATAAATAATATTTTCAAATATTATAATATATATTTAAGCATTGGGCACAAGAAAATGTTAGCGGCTAGAATCTTTCATTGAAAATAATATGTATTTAAATTAATATTTATGTATTATTTAATATATGATACACATATACACATGCACATATGCATATATATATAAATATATATATATATATATATATATATATATATATAAATAATTTAAATGACAATTTATCCATCACACTCTGTATATAATATAAATATAATGTATATAACTAATTTAGCTGACAATTTATTCATCACACTCTCTCTATATAAATAATTTACACAAAAATTTATCCATAACACATTGTGTATGTATATATAATATATATAAATAATTTAGGTAACACTTTATCCATTTCACCTTTTAAATGCCTCTTAAAGAAATAAGTAGAGAACAAGTGAAATAAAACAAAACTTATCTAAAGAGTAATTTGACTGCAGTTGTTACCAAACATGGAAAAATAATTACTTTTTTTATTATTATTGGTTATAAAAAGAAAGGACTTTTCTACTCAAATGACTCACTCAATCTAGACAAAAATAAAGGAACTAACAGGGCAAAGAACATGCTCAGCAACAGGATGTTTAAAAGCAAAGCATGGCACACTAATACTTGAAAAAGAAAAAAATACTTCAGAGATGGGATGAGTAGATTGAAGATTTCTTCTAAGACAAGAGAGAGCAACCAACAATGCTCAAAATTATGGATGGACCAGAAATATTAAAAACCAAAGTGTAATCAACAATGGCCAAATTGAAGAGAAACAAAAAAGCAGGACCAGATGGGATTGTAATAGAGATATTGATGTCCCTAAAAATTTTTGGCTTAGACAGACTAACAGAAATAATAAACAAAATCTCCAGCAGTGGCAATATACTGAGGAACCTAAGCAGATAACACTACTTAAGAACCCAGGTGCAAAGAAATGTGAGCTTCATGGAACAATCAGTTTAATGAGCCACATAACAAAACTCATCATCTGGATTCTGATGAACAGAGCGCATAGCATAATTGACCCAGAAATAAGACAAGAACAATGTGACTTCATTAAAGATACCGTAACGAGGAATGCTATATTCATGCTCAGAATGCTATCTGAATGAGCAATCTAAAGAAGGACCTTTATCTGTGCTTTATAGACTATGCAAAGGCGTTCAACAAAGTACAACGCTAGAACTTGATAGAGATGCTCAACAACCCCGACATTTTTGGAAAAGACGTTAGAATAATCAAGAATCTATATTGGCAGCAAATTGCTTGTGTATGGATAGGAAGTGAATTCAACAAGTATGCAAAAATACAAAGGAGTGTAAGACAAGGATGTGTTTTTTCAATGGATCTTTTCAACCTGTAAAGTAATTATGAGAGAAATAAAAGCCTTGCAAGAATTCGACATTGGTGACCACAATTTAAACAATATCAGATATGCAGATGATATGGTACTGATAGTAGACATGGAAAAGAAAATGCGTGTCTTTCTACAGAAGTTAGCAAAAGAAAGCAACAAGAAAGGAGTGAGCATAAACCTCAAAAAACTGAATGTATGGTCATCAGCAAAAAGAGGAGACCAATATCCCAACTGCAAGTCAAAGAATCTAAAATAAAACAAGTAAAAAAATTAAAATGGGAAGTGTTTTGACAGAGGATGGAAAGTGCGTCATGAAGATCCAAAGAGGCATTGGCATGGCCAAAGACATATTTCAGAAGCTAACCAGAGAACTGAAAGACAGGAAAATCTCATTAGAAACAAAGAAAAAAGTGCTGGTTTGCTATGTGATATCTGTCCTTCTGTATGGAAGTGAATGCTGGACAATCTCATCAAAGATGAAGGAGAGGCTTGTGGCAGCAGAAATGTGGTTTTACAGAAGGATGCTGAGGATACCATGGACATAGCATGTGTACAATGACAAGGTGTTGGAAAGGATGCAAATAAGAAGAAAACTGATAATATCAGGAAGAGACAAATGAGGTTCCTGGGACATGTAATGAGGAAGGAGGGCATGGAGAACAATACTCACAGGCCAGATAAATGAGACAGGGGAAAGCAGCATGAGATGTACTTGATAGGTCTTAGCAAATGGTTGTCGAAGTGGGGCTTAGAAGTGATACCAAGAGAAAAAATATTGAGTGACAAGTGACAGATCCAAGTGGAAAGAACACGACACATGAAGAATAAGAATCTTGACAAAAAGATCAAATTTAGTTCTCATAAACAAAGAAAAGAAGCTATGTCTTATCTGTAATGTTGAGTTTATATAAAAATTAAGCCAAATAGAAAGGTGGAAAAAAAATATTTGAATCTGGTAAAAAAAATGAAAATGTTATAAAACAATTATACTTATCATTATTAGATCACTTAAAACAGTCTTGAAGAGATTAGAAGTGTCAAAAATCCCTTAAAAGATTGATACTATCCAGCTGAAATTACTAATGTCATCTATAATACTAATGACTTTATTAATATCATCAATAATACTATGCTGCAAAGAATACAGGAATAATGTGGAAATTTTCTACCAGTTAGTCTCTAGAGAAATCCATGAGATATGACCAAGGTGAATGAGTTCAAATTTTTATAATAATAATATTAAAGATATGACAAACTAGGAAAATATATTCGTTGGCATATCTGTTCAAACGATGACATTAAAGTACCACATACAATTGTACAAACACCACCCAAATGTTGTTACAAATGATAATAAAGTGATGATACTGTGGAATTTCTCAAACCTCACAGACAGTAAAATTGACACAACTAGAATGTGACAAGAATACTGAGAGACAAGAAAATTTTGCTGGAAACAAGGAAGAGAGTACTGAATTGTTATGTGATATCTGTCCTTTAATATGGCAGTGAATGCTGGACAATCTCCTTAAAAGTGAAGGAAAGACTTGAAGCAACCAAAATGTGGTTCTACAGAAGGATGCTGAGCATATCATGAACTGAAGAACATATGAGCAATGATGAGGTTTTGGAGAGGATAGAAATGAAAAGAAAACTAATACTTAACATCAGGAAAACACAGCCAAAGTTTCAGGAACATGTAATGAGGAAAGAAGGCTTGGAGAATCTGATACTCACAGATCAGATGGAGGGAAAAAAGAGTCAAGGAAAAATCAATTTGCAACATATCTAATGGGCTTGAGCAAGTGGATGACAGAGCAGAGCCTGGGAGGAAAAAGTGTGTTGAGCTACTAGGAATAGGGAAATAAGGAAGGCCATGATCGCCTACATTCTGAATGGACATGGCACATAGAATTAGAAGAAGATCAGACATAGTCATAAAAGAATTCAAAAAACGAAAATGCCAACTAAGTGATATGACTTATCCACAGGACCCAAATTTTTCTAAAAAAGATTTTTAAAAAGTCAAATAAGAGGAGATGCAAATCAAAATAAGAAAAATGTAGAAACTTAAAGCTACAAGTATTCCTGTTGTGGCAGCGTCATTTGACATGATAAAGTAGGGTACTGAGAATCACGTGAGTAAAATTCCTGAACACATCAGTGTCTCAGAGCTACAAAAGATTACTTTGTGCAGAACTGCACATAACAACTGCAAAACCCTCTCCATCAAAACAAAACATCCCGAATGTGCATAGATAAATCTTGTACAGTGACCTTTTTAATCCTAAACCCCAAAGGACACTTGGTAATTAAGCCTGTAAAGTTACTCCCTGGTAAGATAATACTACAAATAATAATAGCAATGCAAATAATAACAGTAATAATAATTTTGGACTCGTATTTCTTTCAATATATTTTTGTTACATTTTATTACAACTCTCAGACCATTATTTTAAAAGCAACAGAAATAAGATAAAAAAAATACTGCACATAAGTTAATTGATAAAGCTTTATCTAATAAATTCAAATAATAATAATAATAATAATAATAATTCTAATAAAAGTAGTGCAAACATTTTGTGAACTCAAAGAAATATAATCCCAATAAAGAGTGGATCAAACAAAAACAAGAAAGAATGAAGGATAAACCTGTCCAAGAATGGAAAAATATAACCAAGAATAATGTCCAGCAAGCTCTAACAAAATCCAAAAAATAGAAATCTTCATGAAATGACAAGGTACTCAACTTATGGCTCTATCATCTGTCATCCATTCAACTCTTACACAAACTTTAAAATGCCTATTAATAAGTCTAATGAGATTCCAGAATGGAACATTGAAGGTATTACATATCTCTGACCAAAAACAAGTGAAACAGATAATCAAAAATTATAGACGAATAACATGTTTGTTCACCCACCTATAAACTGATCATGTCTGTCCTGGCAAACTGCATTTTCTCTTTTCTCGATGAAAACAACATTCATTCTCAGGAAGAGAATGGATGTCAAAGAGGTTCATATGAGATCAATTTCTAATAAATAAAATGTTACTGGAAAATTGCATAAAAAAGGTAGAAATCTCATCACAGCTTTGATAGACTCTCATAAAGCCTTTGATATTGTGCCACACTCTTGGATTCTAGAGGCTTTGGAAATCTACAAAGTCTCCTCGGCGATAATAAATTTTCTTAAATATAACATGAATGTAGAAAACCACATTATACTTAAATCACATCAAAGATATTGTCATTTCCAATTGTTAGAATATTTGACAAGGAATCTTTCAAGGAAACTCTCTGTTGCCCCTTCTGTTCTGTCTGTTCTTAATCTCCCTTTCACATAAATTAAACAGTAATAACTATGATCACAAAGTAAAATAAATGTGTTTAACCACCTCTTCTACATGGAAGATATCAAACTCTTTGCTAAAGACAACAATGAGTTGAAGAATATCCTCAATACTGTAAAATGTTTGAATTTGGTATGGATTGAGATTTTGTCACAAAGATTAGGGAACTAGAACAAAAAGAGTCAGCGAAGGAGATGTAATACAGCATACCCAAATGAAGGAGAAAGTAAGAAAATGATATTACAGGAATGTGCGTCTGGTGTTAACTACTAACAAAACAATATCAACCATAAATACTTTGGCTGTCCCTGTTCTGCAATACAGTTTCAATATCCTTAATTAGTCCTTTGCTGACATTAAGCAAATGAATGTCAAAACAAGAAAGCTTTTCACTTGACACTACATGTATCATCCTAAGGCTGATGTTGATTATCTCTTTGTGTCCAGATCCATAGGAGGCAGAGGATTCATTCAATAAGAACTGTCTTACAAATCTACAATAATCAGTCTTCAAAGATACCTGAAAACTACAGAAAACTGAATGATGATCTGTGTCAAAAAACATGAAAGAAATAAAAAACTTTGTTCAGTAATAAAGGAAGCCAACAAATTTAAAAGGGAATTTCAAGTGAGTAAAGAAGTGCTAGTAAATCATAATGCAAATACTGCAACAGCAAAGAACTTAAAAAAGAAAGTAAAAGCAAATGCAATGTACTAAATGCAGAAATGATGGCAAGGTAAACTTTATCATGGCCAATACTCTGCTCATATCAAACAAGCTGATGTAGACAAACACCATACTCATTAATGGTTACGTAGTGCAGGGTTAAAATCTGAAATCAAAACTTTTATTCATTGTACAGGACTAATGCTTGCTAACTAGAAATTGCCAAGCATACATACTGAAAAATAGTGTCAACCAAAATATATAAATATTCAGAAGCAATTGATGATCTTGTCTCAGGTTCTACCATGTTAGCAGCCACTGAATATAAAATTTAACATTATACCTGCACAGGAAAATATGCACCTTTTACAGGAAGGAATCTGCAAGAAACTGTTATGAACATCACCCAGACCCAGGTACAGAGATAGGATCTGTAACAGTTTTATAGGACTTTACACATAAAAAGACCAATCAGATCTAATCGCCCAGACATTGAGCATAAGAGCAGAATTTTTCTTATTGATATAGCAGTTCCTACAGACTGTAATGTATCTTTCAAGATCTTCAAAAAATTATCATATTTCAATACTTTTGAAGTGGAAATCTCAAAAATGTGGTATGTGAGGACATCAATAGGTTCAGTTGTAGTTGGAGTCCTCAGATTGATTGGAAAAGGGTTTGATAGACTTAACAAAGGGATTCTTGGTAGTCCATACCTTAAAGAAATGCAAAAAAATTGTACTCACAAGTACAGCTCATACATTACAAAGAGCTTTATTTATGTAAAATGTGTGTGGTCTTAGAATTGTTTGTTTTATTTTTAGAAAAATAAGCAGTGAAGCCATTTCTGACCTTAGGTCTCTGGTTGGGATCCAGAAAGAAAATGTGTATACAATCAAAGGAAATAATAAAAATTAATATATTGTAAAATTTCTATCCTGTTTGTAATCTAAAGAACTAGATTAATAAGTTTTTTATGTATATTTTATCATAAATTGTGTTTATTAATTGGACACTTTAAGATATTGAAATTTAAATTAAAAATAAAAATTACTTTAAGCATATATCAGTGAACTAATTAGAAAATGTTCATCAATTTGATAGCAAAGATTAATATTAATTATCAACATTATATACATGTTTTAAATCTTTTAGATTATCATGTAAAAATGATTTCTTGTTAAATAATTTCTGTTGATAGCTGGAACCACCATAGCCTCTTATTTCATTCATTATGGTGATTATCCTGATTTATAAAGACAAGTTATATAAATACTTTACAATGTACAGTAAAATAGAATTGCCTTTTACTGGAATAATAAGTGGAATACTTACAGCCTTTTATTTCATTTACTACTCTGACTATTACTAAATTAAAAACAAAACAGTGATGTAAATATAAAATAGGACACCACAACAACAACAACATAAAATGCTGAAAATCCAAACCTCAGGTTTCAGCTTAGAATTTTTACAAAAATACCAATAACAAAAATGACTAATATTTTTTGTTTTGACTTTTTAAGCTGTTTTTCCATCAAAACTAATCATTAATTTTTATTCTGCCAAACAATTTTAACAAAGAAATATTGACATCAAATAAAGTTTAACATAGTTACAATTTCTTACTTAAATTATTAACACATGAAAATGAAAGAGTTTATTTTAACTGAAAAGTTATTTCTTTAAAATAAACAAAATCAATGATAATAATTATTGATGCTGTTCATCAATAAATTTTTTTTTTCTTAATTAGTGAAAAAGAATTCATTATTTTACCAAAACTGTCTTGGAGTTTTATTTCCTTAATAGAGAATTGAAGTGGTATGAATTATTAAATTGTAAAAGTACTGTTATGTTTCAAATAAACTGAAAAAAAAAATTATTTAATCAAACTATTCAACTACTTTCTCTATATATTTATTCTACTTTGGCAATTTGTTGTTGATTCCTTTTCTAAAGAATTCTTAATTCAAAAAATCAATAACTTCATTGCTATCTTCTTCAATTGGATTCTGACGGAAAGTATCCTTTATTGCAAGTTATTGGTTTAGATACTTAAAAAATGATTATCCATAGGAAAAAGATTAGCATTCAATAAAGTCAATTTTAGTAGTAAGACTTTTTTAATAAGAGGATGAATATTATTGTGCATTAGAAAGACATCTATACACTGGTATAGATGTCATTCTAATGTCATACACTTTTTTACTTGTATTAATTTTACCCCCAAAGTGAGTTGGTTAGCAGTATGCTTTTCTCAGTAAATTTTATGATATTTGAGGTCCAGAAAATGAGATTCCATATTTTTGTTAATGATGTCGAATGATGAATCATCTTAAACATAGTAATGCTGAATAATGACACTTTGAGAATACAGAGGCACCAACAAAAATTCCACCTTTCACCTTAAATTAAAAGTGAATTTTTTTTCAAGAAAGTGATCTTTGTTATTATAGAAAGCCCGAAACATCAAAGTATGGAATTACTAATTAGTGTTGTTGCCTCTGATGCAATTAATTTCCTCAATTCGATGTTGGTGTTTTATGGAACAAAGTCCTGATTTTCTCATTGGGGATTTTTTTGGCTGTAAGCTCTTGGAGATTGACTGTTTTTTGAGCACTCACCCATTTCTTTATTTCCCATCACTTTGTGCTGGCCAGTCCTCCAAAAGTTGGACATCTTCATCCACAAGAAACCTTTTTGTTACTTGTGATGTGCTGCATGGAGCATCATCATGATGAAAAATTTTTTCCCTCTTCATATTCTGGCAGAAGATTAGACTATAATAAACTAATACAGTTTTCACCATTTCAGTTTACATAAAATTTTTCACTTTTCCTTAACCATCACTTTTGATGCAACCCAATATCCACTATGTATCCACCATCAAATTTGATTGTCTTTGTGGTAGTTCTTTCAAATATCAAATGTCAATTAAATATTGCTTTCAAAAATAGTAAAAAATGACAACATAATGTCGCACAATGTTTCAGTTTAAATTTCATAATTTTTCCATTGAAAAGCCAAGAGAAAATTTCATAAATAGCATAAAATCTTTGCAGTAAGAACCAAGATGAATTTAGGTAACAGTCTCAGACAATTATTAAATAAAAGAATCGGTCAGTAATGTATCTCTTTGCCCTGGAAAACCAAAACTTGACTGGATAAACTAGTTCAACAATTTTATTGAAATATGTTAATATTTTTTAATTCTTGTTTTTGGCAAACTAGAAAAGCCTGCACGTATACGTAGAATCATTTTGCTATATATATATAGAATCACTTATATATAGCATCATTTATCTATAGAATTATTTTGCTTCAATCAATTCCTTTGCTGAATATTTTTTATTGTCATTAAAACACTGAAGACTTTTGAAAGCTTTTAAAAAATTATAAGCTGAATATAAGTCAGTTAAGTATCATAGGTGATACATTCTTGGGTAATGATGTCTCAAAAGAGACATGACTGACTGGGCTGAAAATATTTCCCGCAGTAGGTTGTCATTGCATTTTGTGGTAGACTGGTTGCCAACTAAGGTTATAGAACCCAATCTGTTCTGCTATTTAACCCATAGTTGTAGGGAAAAGTGATGGATTATTACTTTTTCCAAGAATATTTGCATGTAAGTGATTGCAACAAATTCAACTGGAATTTGAACTCAGCTCTCTGATTTCTCATTTCAAGCCAATATCCACCCGACTACAATGCACATCCTAAATATAAGACCAAATAAAAAATAGCAATGTGAGCTTCAGAGTAGGAGGAAAGTGAGTAGTTTTCATAATGATTAATTGTGCCTAGAACTTTTTAGGAAAGGGTTTCTAGGAATTATTTGAGATTTTAAACAAATTCTTTAATTTCATCTCCTTCTATTTTTTTTTGAAGGCTATGGTATTACTGGATGATTGTTTGAATTAATCAAATCATTTCTATCAAATCATGAACTGAAAGTTTTTTTTAAACAAGCATGCTTCCAGATCCTTTCACGTGAATGTAGGTGTCCCTCAAAGATCTGTTTCTGATCTTCATCAATGATCTTCCTGAAGTCATCAGTTCCCAAGTAGGCATTTATGCAGATGAGACCCTCATTTTTCCCATCTTAATAAGAAATCTGCAAAGGTTGACAAATCTGGCTGCTGCTCTTAAAAAAGACCTCTAATCAGTAGTTAACTGGGGTAGAAAATGGCTTGTAAATTTTAATGCCTCTAAAACAAAAGTGCTCTCCTTTAACTACCATACAGAAACTTTCTTGCTCTCCATTAGTATTGCTGATGCTAGTCTCTTGGAGAGCAACACACTGCATCTTCTCGGCCTCACTTTTTCAATTGACCTGAAGTGGAACAACTGCATCTGATCAATAGCTGCATCTACTGCTAGGCAAGAAAAGTGATAGAAAGTTTTTTTTCATCAGAATCCATCTTGCACATTTATAAATCTACCATACATTTGTGCATTGAATATTGTTGCCATATCTGGCTGCTTAACTTTGGCCTCTTCTATTCATATTGAGGTTTTTGACAAAATCCAAAGAAAGATCTGCAATGTAAATGATCCTGACTTGGCATCTCAACTTCAGTCACTTTTTCACAAATGTGACATGGCTTCCCATTGTCCTTTCTACAAATATTTTCAAGGCAACTGCTCTGATGAGCTTTTTTATCTGATGCTCCAACCATATGAATTTAAGCATGCTCTCAATTGGCATCCAGGTCCCACTGTTTTACTTTTGAAATAGTTAAATTCAACTACCAATTCTTTTCTCACAATTCTCAACTGTGGAACACTCTTTCATTTTCTTGCTTGCCTGATAGCTACAATCTCCAAAAATTTAAATGCAACTTCAATTGCCATCTTCTATCCACTTGAATCTCATTTATTTTCTGTCCTTTCTTGAATATCCCTGTACATGGTCTTTTCTCTCACTGTAAACCCCTGCATACTAGTGGCATTTCTGCCTTGCTTGGGGTAAAATGATTTTAAAAAATTCTTCTCTTCTTTAGAACAAAAACAAATATTCTTTGTGGGGTGCAAGGAAAAAGAGTGTGCAATCTTTCTAACTACAAAATAAAAACTAAAATGAAAAGCAATGGAAGATTAACAGCAAATACATAAGATGAATGTTAAAGAGAGGAAAAGAGCTCAATACAGGAAGAGAAAAATGAAAAAAAATATCAAGTGTAAGATATTGTTCTTTTAACATAATTCCAGAATCAAATTTCCAACCCATTCAGTAATCTTGAAAGGTTTTCAGAGAGTTTAACAGTGAAAACAAAATATAATGTTTTGATATAAAAAAATTCATAATATAACAAAGTTTATTGTGGTCAGTTGAATCTAAATTTGGACTATATAAAGACTAAAAAAATAAAAGTGAATATAGTTACTGAATTTGTATCTTTTACTTTAAAAAAAATACAAAAATACCTCATTTTAAAATGTTTTTTAAAGAAATGCAGGGTTTGCCCAAACATTTTTTGCTTTGCCTATAGCTGTTGATCTAATATTCACAAAAAAGTGATGACTGATTTTTTTGCAATACATATGTCTATTTTATTAAATTCTTTATTGTAATTCTTGTGATCTTGCAGCAGTGCAATGTAAATGAAATTTTCAAAAGAAGACAATTGCAAACTTTATTCTACTCTTCTTCAATATTTCTGCAAAAGAAAAGGTAATATTATATTAATGTAGAAACAAATAGCAAAATATGAAAAATGTTAGCAAAACACACATTCATGCAGATATGTATGTCTTTGTAAAACTAGAACATAACAATAAATATATATATATATATATGTGTGTGTGTGTGTGTGTATAAGCTTAATAGGCTTGTTAATTAAATTTGAGGAATAAAAAGATGACAAATTATAAGAATACTGACAATTAGATTGATGATATATTACATATATATAAGCCTTTTTGACTAAATTGAAGCAGAAAGAGAAAGTCAAAAGATGTATAAATATATAATATATATATCATATATATATATAAATATCATCAATCTTATTGTCATCATTTTGTTGTCATTATATTCCTCAAATTTCATTAACAGGCCTATTAAATATTCATATTATAAAAAGCACATAGGAACTGTCTTTTGCTTTAATCATATGTATATATTTCCCACTCAACATTTTGTAGTGCACTTTAATATCAGTAGCAGCCCTTAAACATAATAGCAGCAATAGCATCTCTTAAACATAATATCAATAGCAGCTCTTGAATATAAAAACACATGAACCCCACGGTAACACTCTCTCTCTCTCTCTCTCTCTCTCTCTCTCTCTCTCTCTCTCTCTCTCTCTCTCTCTCTCTCTCTCTCTCTCTCTCTCTCTCTCTCTCTCTCTCTTGGATTTTTTTTTCTTTTGAGCTGGTGACAGGAACTTTCCTCACAGAAGCTAAAAGAGCTAAAACCTAAAACCACAACAACACAGTAAGTCCCACTCAAACATATTTATAAACATTTCATTATGTATGCAATTTGCTTCTAGCAAAAGAAACACTTGTTTTAAATGTTTCTTTTGTTAATTTTGTTTTAATAAATATTATAGTATTGCAAATAAATTGGTCTATTATTTTATGCATGTACTCTTTCCTACTGCCATTATTTCTTGTTGTCATGTAGAAAGAAGTATTGACACCAACATGTAGTTGAACACTGATTGCCAGATGACAAATAAATCTATAAGAATGGATTTTTCTACTGGGGATCATTTGACCATGATTATAACCTATATTAGGCATCAGTTAGAAGTTTGAATGAATGAATTCATGGGTATTGACTGAGTGAAACAACCAGATTATGAGTAGTAGCAGCAGTCGAACTAGTTACAGCTGAGTAGAAGAGTTCAATGTTCACAGTGTGATACTAGTACTAGTTCTTGAGTAGATTACTCAGGAGGATTCCCAAGAGAGAATACTATGTATTATTAGGAGAAACCTCTTAATGAAGTCCTATTCACAAGATACATGAATAGCTATCTTGCAAATAGCAGGGTACTGGAATATCACCTTGTAGTAATAACTATTACTACAAATCCATGAGTAACTGAAGTAATATACAAAGACCCAAGACAATACAACCATGTGATACCCCAATACATCAGTAACCTTTTAGGTTACAACAATAATCAATGAGGGTACAATGTTTAATTATTGAAGTAGCTAATCACTTTAACTGGTGACCACAATAAAAAAGCATTTATGCTAAAAAAGAACGCATTATTTTTTAAAAAATAATGTATTAAAACTTCACATGGGTAAGGCTTCACAAGTTTTAACTTAAACAGATTTTTCTTTAAATAAATAAACTTTTGCTATGTTCTGTAAGTATTACATATACTAAGTGCAAATATATTTTCCTTTTTGTATTTAACTTTTTAAATGTTTTCATAAAGAGTTTTCTCTTTGTAATTTTCTGAGAAAAACAAAAAGTCTTTTGCTAGGTTTTACATTGATTTAAAATATTTTATAATAAATTATTTGATATACTTTAACAGTGGTCCATAATATTAAAATGAATTTTCCTGTTTTACAAAAGTTTTTAAAAAGTCATGAAATACAGGGAAAATGTGGACACAAAGGGACCAAATGTAATTTTTGCCATTTTTTACTTTTCCTCTCAACACCCTATTGACCTAATTATTACTATTTAAGCACATAGAGTGGGTCTAGTAAGTGATTTAATTTTTAAGGAAGGCAGTGTTTGATGTAAATAGCAAATTATTTTGAGTAAATAGATAATGATAAGGAAAAGAAATTTACTTTTACAAAATGAACAAAGTCTGAAACCTATTCTAAATCTTCTTATCGTGTTATATATTGTTTTCTATTGAGAACTTTTCTCAGAATATTTTTGGTAAATTAATATTCTATATAATTAAGTGGTGAATAAAAAATATTTTTTCATGCTACAATCTTATAATACTGTATATGCATGCACATTTATTTTTTACAAAATGTGTAAAATTGTGATAAAAAGCAAGCTTACACACAACAGAAAATGGAGAAATCCAAATTATACTCTGCCTTTGAAAACATGCCTTTATTCTCTAACAATGACACTGAATTGTTTTATATTCATCTGGAAGTCATTTTTCTGATGAAAAATATTTCATCATAAAAACAAAAATTGCTTGTTTAGTTTCTGGACTAATTCATGAAACAGCCACATGTCTACAGGATCTCCTGATAAACCCCCCAAACAGACCTGTCGGCGATTATAGACACCTAAACACGTTAATAAAAGCCGATAGATACCAAGTACCAAACCTAAATTCCTTGGCTTCAAAGCTGCATAACAAAAAATTCTTCTCAAAAATAGACTTGTCATCTGCCTATCACCAGATACCAGTGCACCCAGATGATATCTGTAAAACAGCCATCTCTACCCCTTTCGGGTTATTTGAATATAATTACATGCCTTTTGGACTACGGAACGCATCATGCACTTTTCAAAGAATGATGGACAATATATTCCGTGATACCGATTATACATTTGTGCATATCGATGATATCCTGATATTCTCAGAAGACGAAGAAACTCATTCCAACCATGTCGACCAAGTACTACAAAAATTAAGTGAGTACGACTTTAAAATTTGTCTTTCCAAATGCACATTTAGTGCTAGTGAGTTAGACTTTTTAGGATTCCACATTTCTTCAAATGGTCTCAGACCCAGTTCTAAAAAGTTAAATGAACTAAGTGAGTTTCTTCAACCAAACGATTCAAAATCACTATGCCGTTTCCTTGGAATGGCGAATTTTTATAGGAAACTTGTGCCGAATTGCAGTAACATTATATTACCGCTAACAGAAAAAATATGCCTAAACCAAAATTCAAAATCTTTAACTTTAACAAAGGAAGAAGTTGAATCTTTTAAAAACATAAAAAACACTTTAGCAAATATAACCATTCTAGCTTTCCCCAATTCGAAAGCTAACAATTATCAGCTAGTAACAGATAGTTCAAACTATGCGGTGGGTGCAGCACTTCACCAAATGATTGACAACCAACCCATCCCCATAGGCTTCTTTTCAAAGAAATTATCCCAGACCCAACAGAAATATTCCACTTTCGACAGAGAACTATTGGCTGCCTATCTAGCAGTTCTCCACTTTAAACATCTAATAGAAGGCAGAAATGTAATGTTGCTGACGGATCACAAGCCACTTTGCAGTGCTTTTAAAAACCAGTCTTCTCTAAAATCTGACAGACAACAGCATCACCTCTGTTTTATCAGTGAATATGTGAATGATATTTCACACATAAGAGGATCGCAAAACATAATAGCTGACTGTTTATCAAGACCTGTAAATGCTATAACTATTGATGTGTGCGACTTACAGGAAATAATGAAACATCAAGCTACTGACAACGAAATCCAAACATTCAAAGAATAACTGAAAACATATACAATAAATAAAAAGGACATTATATTATCCGACACGTCATTACCTTTCCCACGACCTTTTGTGACAGAAAAGCTCAGAAAATCGGTATTCAACAGTTTGCATAACCTGTCACACCCGGGAATAGCAGCTTCCAGAAAAATGATAAAATCCCGATATTATTGGCCGAATATGGACAAATCAATAAAAGTTTGGTGCACAGAATGCCAGCACTGCCAACAAGCAAAAGTCACAAGACACACGAAGTGCGAAGTAAGTCCATTCAAATTACCTTCTAGCCGTTTTAAAACCGTACATGTTAACATTGTCGGTCCCTTACCAATATTTATTGACATGCATCGACAGAAACACGAGGTGGATAGAAGCATGCCCAGTAACGGAAATTACAGCGAAATCTGTATCAATGGCCTTTGTCAATCTGTGGATCTCCCAATTCGGTGTTTCTCTTCATGTCGTTATGGAAGAGGAAGCCAATTTGAATTTGAATTATTCACAGAAATATCAAAGATAATAGGCTTTCACTGATTAAGAACAACAGCCTACCATCCACAAACGAATGGACTAGTAGAGAGAGCTCACAGAACCCTAAAAACTGCTATAATAGCCAGGAAAGAATCATGGTTATCAGCTCTCCCTATAGTTCTTCTAGGAATGAGAATAACTCCCAACGAATCAAACTATTCTCCATTTACAGCAGTAACGGGGACTCACGCACAAATTCCCCGATTACTGATCGACCCTAACAAGAATGAAAACAGCGCGATAACAAACTCGCACGTTAAAATTTTAACTGACGAAATGCAGAAATTTGATATGGACAAATTATCCAGCGGACACCTACATTCAACACCTACTTCTTACATCCCAAAAGATTTACTGACATGTACAAGCATTTGGTTAAGAACTGATAGAGTAAGAAAACCGTTGGAAGCTTGGAAGACGATGTTCATAGTAAAGTTTCAATAGACAGATTAAAACCGGCGTACATTACTGAAAATATAAAACCAAAAGATTCCATCAAATCAAGACCGGATTTCGATAACTCCCCATCTTGTACCGAGGAAACTAACAAAAAAAAAAAAAAATGAAAACTAAGTCCGGTAGAACAGTTAAATGGAAGAAAGAAAACACATATTTATATTTCTAACAAAACAACAACAAAAAAAAAACCTAATTAAAAAAAAGCAACAACAGATACCAAAATATCACTCCATTTTCTGGGGTGAAAGTTATGTGGTGATACCACCGACCGAGCAAAAGCGATCAAACCGGATGTTGGCTCTATGCTGACCAGAAAGCTAATGAATAAAAAGTTGTTGTGTGCAAGTGGCTCCGTGCAGATGTTCCGGTTGAAAAATAAAAATTAATCAAATATCAAATTACCATTTTTATTTATCAGCCAATGAGAAGCCTGGAACCAAATACAAGGATGAAATGCGAAATGACCAGCATTTTGAGCCAGAAGAAAAATATAAAAGCCGTGACAAAAGGCACCCACACAGACAGGCACAGACAGAGGAGAAGAGTGTAATTAGTTTCTTCCTTGATCTAGGTCGAGCAGCTACTATGTTCGCTTCTTTCTTCCTCCCCTGTTCTCAAAGTACTAACTGACCTTTTCTAAGACATTCCACAAACCAACTTGCTGACCTACTGACCTTAGAAAAGGCTACTTGATAATGAACATTAATCATACTACCAAGCTTTTTACATTTCAGCGTTATACCTCTGCTTCCACATTCTTAAGCCTATCATCTTCCTTTCAGCAGCAGTATTATTTTTCCATTAACAAAATTTAACCTGGCCGTTGGACCTATCCCTTTCATCATT
This sequence comes from Ascarosepion bandense, assembly GCA_037127315.1. Classification (NCBI taxonomy): domain Eukaryota; kingdom Metazoa; phylum Mollusca; class Cephalopoda; order Sepiida; family Sepiidae; genus Ascarosepion; species Ascarosepion bandense. The sequence goes on along the minus strand of JBBBDQ010028774.1, from coordinate 165,759 downwards.
ATTATTTGCCATGCCACAAATTTTAACCTGGCTGTTGTACCCACACAATCTAAGCACTTTTGTCTTTGCCATAAACAAATTTTAAAAGTTGTGTTCAGATCACATTGGAAGAAAATATACCCACTATAGTCACAACCCAAGAAAGCCTAGTTGTAAGTCTATCAACTTTGAGTGATGACATCACCCAAATGCAGGTGGAAAATAGATTGTTGAAAATGCAAATAGGTGATTTGACTAAAAAGATTCAATAATTGCAAAAACATTAGTATTACAGTTCATTGAGAAACAGACAACAATACAGGAGCAATTCAAAAGGAATGAGCACTGTCTGTTACTATCACAAGAGATTTTAATGACAGGAGTATAAAAACCACAACTCCTTGCAATTACAAGTCCCAGGGAAATAAATAAGCCAAGAATATTCGTCAGTAGAATATGTTGGCATTTCAAACTCAAGTCAGCTCTTTCACATAACTGACAGAAATTTAAAAGCAATATTCCTGATAAATAGAACAAACTTAATAAAACTTTATCCAAATGTTGGAGAATTTTTGTCTTTATTTTCAACTGAAATTAAAGCCAAAATACAATGTTTAGAACGGTTCATGATTAAACATAACAGACATTCATTGTCTCTTATATTTAACAGCATATGTTTAAAATATATATATATATATTTATATCATAAATATATATTGATACTAACTTGTTTTAGGAGTGTCAAGTTTGATTGTGCAAACAAATTAACATTTCAAATAAAATAATAATGTGTTGATAAAATATTTGTTTTTATGCACACTATCTTTATGTTTTATTTCTAAATAAAAATTTATGTTGCATTTAGTTTGTTTGCAAAATCAAATTTGACAACCATCCCAAACCAGTTATTATCATATTTATCAATATGACAACAGCTGAAATAGACATGATATATTGCACATATAATTAAAATACATCCTGAAAATTTTACCAACATAGGTTGATTAATACTAATCATTTTTTATTGAGAAAACATTGACTTCTATAGTAAAATCTGATATACTATTGGTGATGAAGTTGAGGTTTGTGATAACTGAATGAAAACAAAAGGGAAATCCAATTTAAACAAAGTGTGAACAAAAGAAGACAATGTTTGTGGTTTCAATAAAAGTTGATATATTTTTTGTTACAAATGATGCAAAATCTTTATCTTTGAAGACAGTGTGAAGTGAAATGGATATTTCTTATTGAACAAGAAATTACAGAAAGTTTATGAAGAAGTTGAGTTATACAAATGCTGTCAGTTTACGTGGGTAGATTGCAAAGTGGATAGTTGGTACTCTTTAATTGGATACCCTGTATATTTGGTGAGAAGAGACTGATTCATCTGGTTGTAGCATTTGTACACAGGAACTAATAATCAAATGTTACACTCTTTGATACTGGAGTGTATCAAGGAGTGTAACTTATGTAACACTCCTTGATACTCATTAACAGTATTCTTTGAGTTAGTTGAATCAGATTTTTCTTTTATAATCATTTCACCCCAAGCAAAGCAGGACCACCACTGATGCACAGTGAGAGAAAAGCAAAAAACCCAGAAGAACAAGGTACAGAGGATGTTGAAGAAAGGGTAGGAGAAAGATGGGAATCAAGAATATAAAAGACGGCAGTTGGCATTCCATTTAAACTTTGGGAGATTCTAGCTATCAGGGAAGCAAGTATATGAAAAGAAGTTTCACAGGCAAAAAGTGTGAGAAAAGAAACTGTTAGAGTAGAAATAACAGTTACATTTGGATGTTTTGACTGTAAAACAGTGGGACCTAGAAGCCAGTCTAGTAGCATGAGTAAATTCATGTGGTTGGGGTATCAGAACAGAAGTTGTTATAAGTTTTTTCTAATAATTGCGACTGGTCAATAAATCTAAAAAAGTTTCTTTTCAAACTAAATCAATTTATTCAGATTTTGTCATTTAAATTATTTCAAGTCCAAATTAGAAGCTTTTAGCCCAAAGAGGCTTTCCTCATTGGCTTTAAAATATCTGTTTAATAGATTTTAATTTAATTTTGTTTCAAGTTAATACAAAATGATGGGTACACATTCAGTTCCAGATTGTGTAAGATGACATCTCTAACATACATTGATTTTTCTGATGTCACAGATGAGGCCATGTGTGAAGAAGAAGCCAAACACTTTTAGAAAGATCATTTTTATGCAGAAATATTCTCCATCACATTTGGTGAAGAAAACCAATGAAGATCTGAATAAAATGGCTTTCAAAGACATTCATTTGATAAAGCACCTGCCTTGCTTGCCTGACCTTAACCCAAATGAAAAGGAAAATAGCAATTTGACAGAAAGATGAACTTTGGAACGCTATGCTTAATGCTGTTTTATATGACAAAATCCAACAGTTTCCAAAATCAGTGGATGAGCAATTTCTAAAACTAGTTTCAGAACATGGAGTTTCACATAAATGCTTTTACAATTTTAGGGAGTTGTATATCATCATGGTTGATCCTTAAACAAGTAGACACAGAAACTGAAGATGCACAATTTTTACTTGTTTTAGTTTAGGAGAGATAATTTATAGTCACCACTCTTCATATATTTAGTCTACTCCTACATAGCACTTTGTTATGATTACAATGATACTATTTTTGATTTTTTGTTCAAAACATTTTTATTTTGAAAACTTGTTATTAATTTGTATGCTAAATTCCTCCAGTAATATGCCGAAGATCCACTTACAAGGGAGTGTCACTGAATGAGGCATGTAATATGAATATAAGAGGAAGTAGGTAACGAAGATTACAAGTATATGAAGGATAGAAAATGAGTGACCTTAGACATGAAGAGGTCAAGATTGTGGTAGTGTAGTATTACTGACTAAGGGAAAGTAGAAGACATTCAACTGCTTTATGGGTAATAGCTATAGCTATTTTTACACTTGGTGACTTTTATATAAGAGAGCCGCCTCATCTTCCTGTACCAAATAAGTGAAAGTAGTAGACACGCAACTGCTTTATGGGTAATAGCTATAGCTATTTTTACACTTGGTGACTTTTATATAAGAGAGCCGCCTCATCTTCCTGTACCAAATAAGTGAAAGTAGTAGACACTCAACTGCTTTATGGGTAATAGTTATAGCCATTTTACACTTGGTGACTTTTATATAAGAGAGCCACCTTCCTGTACTAAATAGATTTTATTGCCTTACTTTTTGTTGGTACTTCTTCTAAGAGCTTTTGTCTTCTTAATATTTTCCTCCCTCTCCATCAGAGATCATCTAGATATGGGAGATTGTGATTATTTCATAGCAATGTTCTTTCAATTGTTGTTCATCTTCAGAGTCTATATCGCTCTTGATTTCACTGTCATGCTTGTCTTGTGTTGACGTGACATTTTTGCCTTTATTACTCTCAGGCTCACTGTATATTTCTTTATCACTATCATGTTGTAATTTAACTTAGTCTTCATGCACTAATATCCCATTTTTCTTTTTTTCTATTACCATAGGGTTCTGTCCTCATTGCATTATGAATCTTGCTTCTTGTAGATTAGATTCACTATTCTTTTTATACCACGGTTTTTTGTTAGTGACATAAGATATGATCAATTGGGCTCTCTGTCTGCCCATGAGAATAGATAAGCTTTTCGATTTTCCAGCATGTAGTATTGTCCTATAGCGTAACAACAATCTTTGAAGAAATGTTTCTATTTCTTCTTTTTGTTGCAGACATATTTTCTCTACCAAATCTGTAATTTTTCTTGTATTAATTTTCTGAATTAATCCTTATTGCTGAACAAATTTGACACACTGTTCTAGTGACAGTCTTCCCAGTTGTAAATGCATAAGATATTGATACTCCTCATTTTGAAGTTCATTCACCAATTTCATTTGAATCAAACCCTCTTTTATTCTGATCGCAGTTTCACAAATTCAAAATATTTAGTGGCTTGTTTTAAACAAAGAACATATTCAGTAACTGCTTCATTCACTTTTTGAATGAAGAGAGACAGGGGAAAGCAGCATAGACATATTTGATAGGCTTGAGGAAATTGATGGAAGAGCAGAGTTTGGGAGAGCTATTAAGAGAAAACATATTAAGAGTGACAAGAAACAGTGACAAATGGAAGTCTATGATTGCCTATGTCCTGAAGGAACATGGCACATCAAGAAGAGTTCCTAGACTTAGCTCTCTTTGCATTCACTAGCTTTTTCTTGAGTGCTTTGGTTTTTCATTATTAGTTGACTTATATCTTCAAACATCACTTCCTTCAACTGTTGTGGGTGTGCAATTCCTGATACTCTGATAATAGCCTTACAACCAGCAATTGCCAAAAAGAGATCAATTACAGATTTTAAATCCTTCAGTATTTTTGTTCTAGCTTTGACTGCTATTTTCCTAAGCTACACTCATGCATACTCATAATTATCAAGTAATGATTGTTCATTCGGTTCTTTAAATATCAGCTATGCCATTGTAGTATAGTGTTACTGACTCACAGGAAGTAGTTAGCACTCACCTGCTTCATGCATAATAGCTATATCTAATCATACACTTGCTGACTTCCAATGCAAATGAGTCATTTCAATTGTGGGAAGAATCTATGGAGGAGATTATTTTATAAAGCCTTTTTTGGGGAAGAATAGTGCAATAACATTCTTACCTAAAGAATATGTGCTTCTATTGACAACCCCAGAATGACTTATAATTACCATAAAAAGCAATTGAAGTTAAGATGAAGGAAATTAATAATAAAAATTCCCTGCCTTATTTTATTCAGTTGGTTTTGAGCAAACAGAAAAAAATATGGTTTTATAATAAATATATATGCTACCCAACTTAGAAAGTAAAAATTAGAAAATAAGTAGTATTTACATACAATAAAATATAGAAAATAGCAGTATTTACATTATTTGGACTATTGTCCTCATCTTTGCTGCCATGCTTATGACATTTCAGCTGTTGTACACTCTGGCCTTCTTTAGGTGCTTTCAAATCAAAACCTTTATTATGATCACTGGGGTATATCATTCTCATTCCATATGTGATGCACTTCTGGTAGCCATGAGTTATCTTTCTTTAACTTAACTCTTCAAAGTTATTTGTTTACTACTGCTGTAGCCTGGTATTGAACCCACAAATCTTTGGGTCAAGTCACTGGAACTAACTAACATCTAGATTTACTGGGCCATTTGTCCTTGAGGACAACAGTATATAAATTTCTGGGAGTTATAAACCTAATGTTAAAATAACGATTTTTACCAGAGTTCATATTACAATCTTTTGATGCTTTTGATTTTCCCTAGCATTTTTTACCAGAGTTCACATTGCAATCATTTGATGCTAATGATTTTCTTTAGCACTTCATATTATTGGTTCCCATATTGCATTCATTTCTATGCTTGGTTGGCTTCGGATATTTTTGTAGCCTAGCATATGCACTGGATTCCTTAAGTTCACATAGTTTCCAGTGATGTTTTCTATCTATTATTATTCTTCCATAAGAAGAAGGCCAGAGTGTACAACAGCCATAACATTGTAAACATGGCAGCAAAATGTGTCTGAATAATGGATATAGTGTAAATACTACCTCATCTCAGAAGTATAGACAAGCATTGTCGTAGTTATAAAAAATATTTAAAAAGGTGTATTAAATCAATTCACTCCCATCAATTTAGTTCTACATTAGACCATAAAAGTTGTGGAGCATCTCAGAATTTCTTTAGCATTCAACATGCTAAAAACCATTCCTGAATATAAGTTTTTATAGTTTCACTGTTTGCATGACTTCCTTTACGATGTCATCACTTGCAAGGTTGAACAGTGGGAGCTGATATTTATAAGTTGGATTTAGACTGGTTGATAGCTAAAGGGTTAAAATTTATGCTAAATGCATACATCATGCATAGCTGGTCAATGTAAAAAGAATTAAAAAAAATTCTGTTTCTCATTTTCAATCACATTTATTTTCTATTTATTTGTATAAAATTAGATTCAAAATACAATGTAAACAATTCTAGCAATTCATCACATTACAAAAAAGTCTTCTGTGTGGATGCTCATGGTTCTCCACAACTTTCTATCCTTTGTAGCTCATAGCAATGTTTGTCTCAATTCCTGTTATTCTAATCATTTACAAAATCTTGTTAGGTAGGCTTCTCACTGTTTCTGTCTAGGAATGTTAAAACATTCTCTTCATCCTGCTCGCATGAATAGTTATTTACTAAACTGATTTTTTTGCACCTGGTGTGAATAAAATTTACTATTAACTGACAAAAACTACAAGGCCAACTTGCTAATCATTATAAGAATGTATCATATTCCTCTCTACTGTAACTGTCAGTCCATTTCTGTTGTCTCAAGTCTTTTCATTTGTAGGGTTCACTGCAATATTCAAACAATGGGTACTGAACTGTCAGTGAATGCTGGACAATTTCCTCACAGATGAAAAGTCTTGTCATAGTGCCACTTAAACTCAATCTTGTTGGACTCTCTGCCTAAAGGCATTGATGAACCCATGCTGAAGAGCAGAGCCTTGTCTAGAAAAAGCAGACAAGAACCTGACCCGACCTGTGCAGGGTCTACAGGAAATTTCAGTCTAACCCTATGTGCTTGAAATTCCTATTTAAAATTTGGTCTTTTGTCACATCCTGCATTTGTCACTGGCAAATACCCAGATGAAAAGATTTGAAGCAACCAAAATATGACTCTACAGAATGTGGTTCTACAGAAGGATGTTGGGAATACCATAGATCAAAGATGTGAGTAATAACAAAGTTTTAAAGAAAATGGAAACAAAAAAAACCCAATTATATTTAACATCAGAAATAGGTAGTTAAAATTTCTAGGGTATATAATTAGGAAATAGAACTTGGAAAATTTGGTACTCACAGAACATAATGAAAGAAAGAGGAGCGCAGGAAAACAGTGCATTACCTTCTGCTTAATATTCATTGTAATGAAATTTTCTTATGATTTTAATTCTTATTATTTAATTTCTATTTAGTTTTCTTTTATTATATGATTATTTATCTTATATTATTTATTTATTTGTTTTAGATTATTATTTATTTTATATTTTCAAAATTTATTTTGTTAGAACACTGTCAATGGAACTGTTGAATTCTATCAATTAGTAAGTATATCTGCTAGTATATTTGTACATCTTACAAGAACATTTTTAAAATATTTATTGATTTCAATACATCCTGGTCCTTATGCTCTGCAGTTGGAATATTTAGCTTCTTATCCATAATACCAGTATGCTAAATACAGTATAATATTTTGTTGCTTCTGAGGGAAAATGCGATTAGTAAATGCAATTTATATAAATGAAACCTTTAGAATTTAGATTAATATAAGAAATTATTTCTAGGACAAAAGGTTTCCAAAACAAAAACTATGATCTAGAATTAGAATAAAAGCAGTAATGGCATCATAAAAATTAATGATGTGGAATTCATAAATACTAAACACTTGAAATGCCTCAGTATATGAATCAGTTATAACAAATTTAGTATGCAAGAAAAGGAAACTGAACATAGACTAGGTTACACTAGAGGTAGTTTAGATCAACACTGTAAATTTAAAAAATCAAAACATAAATCTGAAAACTTGAGTTGTGATCTTAAATAGCTTCGTCAAATTAAGACTTTCATATAGATGCCATGCATGGTGTCAAACCCATTTAGAAATGTTGAAACTTTTAGCTATATACAACTGCTTTCTAAGATCAATGGTTAAAAATGGCTTTGAGCGAGTGAAACCTATAGATTTTGAAAAATACCATCCTTTTTCAAACACTGGGGCTACATAATCACAAAGAACTGTACCAAATAAAAGAAGTACATCACTTAGGGACTTTCAACAGCAACTTAACAGTAACTCAAAAAGAAAATAATAACATTCTACATTACTTCAAATAAAAATAGAAAATAATGTCATAATCTAGATGTTGACTTTTTACACTACTTTAAACAAAAGGTTAGGGAGGAAACCTCTCATCAATACTGAAAAGAGCAATAGCAGTTACTAGACTTGAGAAACCTATTTTTCTAAAGATTTGTTTTAAGAGAAAGTTTTTATAAATTTCAATTGAAAGCATTACTGGCTGTTCGGTCAGTGAATGCCAAATGTTACCTTGTAAGGAAACAGCTAATATTTCCATTACCATTAATATTTCTGCTCATTTAGTCAAAGTATTTATTGGAATTTGTCTATCCAGGTTTTAGTTGTTATCTGAGTGTTGAGATTCTAAACATTTAACAAAACAAAAATATATCTTTTAAATGAAACATATGAAAGGTTATTTTTTGAAGGAAAATTAGACATGGAAAATCAGTTGAAATAATATTTATATATTATTTTATTTTATTTTATATATTATATTTCATATAATAATAAAATGTTCAATTTTCCTTGCAGTGAAGTTTGTTTTATAAAGTAATTAAGTGTTCTTATTACAGTGTGAAATGTGTGGACAGACTTAATGTTTTTGTGAGTTCATAGACAAAGGCTTAATCAGCTGCAGCTGGTTATAGCTTTCTATTGTGTGTGAAGACAAGGCCTTAGTTGACAGCTGCTGGCTGTAATCTCTTTCATTGTGCATATGCAGGGAGTGTACATGTATGCATGTTTATATCAAACAGAACTCTGAAACTGTTTTGAATCACCTATGAGATCCAAATCTAATTTCATAAAGAGGCGTGAAAATTTTGAATACAAGGTTTTCATTAGTTAGAAAATTGTTGTATCCTTTAAAGAGATTACAAACAGACAAGGTGGTACTCGAGCAAAAGAACAGCAACACATGCATAGATAAAAGAAGAGTAGTTTATTGTAGAGAGAATACACTATGGCAAGACAGGGAAGCTGGTGGCAGGTTAGTAATTGCCAAAGCAAGTCACAGGTATCCCCTCTGCTCACTATATATGGCTACTAATGTAGTCAGTCCACGTAGGCAATAGAGAGTGTGGGAAATTCCATTATAACACCTCCCCAAACTAATTTTTTCATGAAATTTTGCTCAATACCTTTTGTTTTTGGTGTCAGGACATAATTGTTTGACTTTTTACTCTTCCTAGTTATTTTACATCTCACCAATTTTTGTGCAGGTGAGATTTGAGGCATTAGCAATTTTTGGGAAGCTGATACTTCTGGTACTGGTGGGGTTGAAGATAATTTTATCGGTACTGATGAAGATATGGTAACTGGTATTTCAAATGTGTCATATATTACCTCCATCGGTAATTCTTCACTAGGCATGATATCTTTCATATGTCTTATTTTAACTGATTTAAATGTCTCTTACATTCAAATCTTCTTCCTTTATGCATGTATATAACTCTGCTAAGTCTTTTGGTGATAATTCCGTCTTGCTAGAAGCTTTTTACACCTTAATAATTTCTGAAGAAAATTCTGTCTCCTGGTTTGTTAAATTTGGTTGCAAAGTTTTTTTTTTCTACCACTCTTTTCATTGCACTAGCCAACAGCCTGTCAAACACTGACCAAATTTTTCTGATGAACATCAGTTCAGCTGGTGATAAGCCTGAATCTACGTTCGAATTGGGAGTAATTCTGTAAACCACTAAAAACTTTTGTATGCTCTTTTCATCAGTGTCCATGCCTGAATTCTTTCTTAGAGCTCTTTTAAAAGTGTCTAAGAATCTTTCTGCTTGCCCATTTGATCTCGGGTAGTAAACAGAGGTCGTAATGTGGTTTATGGATAAAGATATGCAGAAATACTTAAATTTTCTGCTGGTAAACTGTGTCTCATTATCATTAACTAAAGTTTTTTGGTACACCAAAATGACTAAAAAGCTTGTTCAATACATTCATAATATTTGCAGATGATGGATGTCTACACTTGAATATTTCCAGCCACTTCAAGAAACTGTCCATGGTTATAAGATAGTAGTAATCATTTATTGGTCCAGTATAGTTGATGTGTAACCTCGACCATGGGATATTCATTTTAGGCCATGGCTGAATTTACACTTTTTTGATTTGATGGTCCATTCTAGGCCAATATGTATAGCTATGCATTAATGATTTCATTCTTGACATGCCTGGAGGACCAATATGAAACTCCTTCAACGTTTTTCTTTTGCAGTGTATATGGTGTTACCACTCTATTTGCTCACAGTTGAGAAAGGTGATATTTTAGATGTTTTTTAAGTTTTTTTTTTCAGCCATACCTGTTTCTTCATTTTCTTAATGAATTTGCCCATCTTTGCTGCTATTTTTATATCTTCTATAGTCACGGGTCACTCCCAAATTGTATTGCACAGTAGGACTGATAATTCTTTTTATCCCTTAAAGCAGCTATCACCATGTCTTCTAATGGTCCTGCAAATTTTCAAATCAACCTAGACAAACTGTCAACATGTCCTAGTTTTTTGAGGGTAGGTATTTCATCTTAAAGTCATAGTTTAACAATATTATTCCCCAGCACTGTAACCTGTTAGCAGATCCAAAAATTGTTAACAATGGTCTATGATTCATCTGTAGTGTAAATTTCCTTCCATGGATGAACTTGTGAAATTTTTAACCCCGTAAATTATGGCCAGGCTTTCTTTCTCGATCTGGTTATAATTTCTTTTTGCAGAAAGCAGGAAGCATGGGCTAGGGGTTTGTAGTCCCATCTTCAATCTTATGTAGAATTATGGCTCCGATCCTATAGTTGCTAGTGTCAGGTGCTATAATTATTTCTTTTTTAGGGTCAAAATGCATTAACAATAAATCTGATACCAGACAGCTTATTATTTTCTGGAAAGCATCTTCACATTCTTTAGACCAAATGTATTTTGCACCCTTTTTCAATAAGTCATTCAGTGGGGCTCTAAGATCATACATTTTGGAAATATAGATATCATAATAGTTGGCCAAGCCTAAAAATGCCCAAAGATTAGTAATGTTTTTTGGTGATGGCATATTTTAATAGCTTCGGCCCTGTAGGAGGCTTCGGTGATGTTTATCTAATTTGCCTTGTGCCAAGCACAACCAAAGTTTCCACAATTTAAAATATCAGAAGGTTTAAAAGAATAAAAGTGTTTCATTTGTAAAATAAGTGGAATTTTATTAAGTGAACAGAATAAAATCAAATGTATAGAAAATGCAATTACTAACTAGGTAAATGTTCAAATGTGTAAATAGCAGTTCTAGTTGTGTGTATAAAGAGATTAACAGGATAGTAATGAAGTCTGTGTTCCTTTCCCTTTTTTATGGCTGGTGAGAAAGTAAAAAGGAAGGTAAAACAATAAAGGAAAATTGTACTAATCAGACGTTAGTTTTTAAGAATCAGTTGAAGATGTCTTGTTGTTGTTGTTTCGTTGACAGCATGTGTGTGAAGATGAAAATAGGAAAATTGGAGGGAGAGGAAGAATAAATGTACATCAATAAGACATGTCAGATTTGGCATCTTGAAATTTCTCTCTTACATTGTGGTGGTTTCCTTATCAGATCCTTGCTCCCATCGGACTGTTTTGGCCAGTTGAGAAACATAGATAACTACTTAGATCAGGTCATGTGATCGACTCCAACCGCAAACCCATTTTTTAGGTGCTAAGAAAATTTGACAGGGGTCATAGTTCAATTTGTTATTTCTTGTTTAATCAAAATCCAGAGTCTTAATTTTCACACCATCTTGTGAAATTTGCCTTGGTCTGGTTTTTTCAAAATATTTTTAGTCATTCTGATCTGATTTTATGAGTGTGAAATTCTACTTATTGAGTTTCAGTTAATTGTTGGATAATATAGGATTTGTATCCTATAGCCCTTTCTGGGTTTGATCTTCTTCCATTCTCATTGATTATTTGCCCCAAATATTTGATCTGCTTAAGGAAAATTTGCATTTATCTGAACTTAACTTGAAGCCATATTTATCAATCTCTGGAACATTACTTTGATATGTTGTGTTGTTCGTTGTTTTCACTCGTCAGCAGGATCTCATTCAAGTGTGCTATGATAGATTCTAGTCCCACTAATATAGTATCCATTATTTACTGAAACAAATTGGGAGCCACCTTTAACCCAAACTGGAGATGATTTAGCTTGCAGAGTCCCTTGTGTATATTAATTGCTAATAACCTTGAGCACTGTTTATCCACTTTCACTTGTAGATATGTGTCAGAAAGATCTATTTTAGAAAACACTTTGTCTGCACTCAGTTTAAAAAAGATATTCTTTGGTGAAGGTAATGGGTATGTGTGGTCTTTCAGGAAGTCATTTAATCTAGTTGAAAAATCTGCACAAACTCAGATCTTTTTGTTCTTTTTATTTACCAACATCGTAGGCGCAGCTCAATCTGAGTAGTCAACTTTAGAAATTACACCCATTTTCTATAACAGTTTCAGTTCTTGATTTACAGAATCTAAAGCTGAAAATGGTACTTTCCTTTTTGGTTTGAATATTGCTTTTATGTTGTCTTTAAGTTTAAACCTGACCTTGGTTTTTGTGCATTGCCTGAGACCTTCAGAAAACATGCGTAAAAATTTGTTTTTTCAGATCAGAAATACATTTTTCAGTTTCTTCAGATTTTTCCTTTACTGACACGCCCACTTTGTTGAAAAATGAATTTACAGGTAATTTTCATAAATTGAAAAGCATGATCTAATTCATACCAAATAAATTCATTGTACCTGGCAGAACATAGACTTTTCATTCGAAAATCCTCTCCCTAAATGATACGTTGCAGCTAAATTCACCATTGAAGTTTGGTTTTATCCCAGACACTCCTCTAGCTACTTTTTTGGTACACATCAATGATCGACAACCAATTTTCTACCATGTTTGTTCCTTCACAATAGAAATGTCTCTTCCAGTATCCAACAATATCTTCAATGTATAACCATTTATTTTTGTATTCATGTATTTCTTTTTTTTTCACTCTTTTCAATTTCATTCTTGGATAAAACACTTACTTTTGATTTAAATTTTTGCCTCTTTCTTTTCTGTTCATACCAACAGTAGGAGTTTTTGTGACTGACATAGCCACACTGTAAGCAAACTTTATCCATTAAAAAACAGTCCTTTTTTAAATGCAACCCCAACCCAACTTGGATGTTTTTGACTTATGTTTTGCAAATTTTGTTTGTTTCATCACTTGGACTCAAGAAATGTTCTTTTCTTCAATCTATGTATTGTCTCATTTTACATTTATCAGCCTCTGGCATTCCTCAGTCAACTTCTGTAGAGTAATTTGAGGGTCTTGCTATACAATTATCAGAATCCTTGATCTGATATCTTTATCCTTTGCTGCTGTAGGTCCCTGGATGAAGATTAAACATTTAAACATGTTGACTGAAAGGTCACCTAACTTAAACAATTCACATTGTGAATTTACATTGGCTGCATAAGTTACAAAGTCTCAATTCTCTTGTTTTCCAATGTTTAAACACTTATATTGAGTATGAAACAAACTCTTTTGTTGAACATTCCTGACAAAATCTTTATTGTCTCCTCAAAAGATATTTCCTCTGGCATTTTAGGTAAAATTAGTTTCTTGTATTTAGTGTTCTCTTCTGTGCCCAATATTTGGACTAACAACGTAATTTTCTCCTCCTCAGACCATTGTTCACACTTTTTCGAAAAAATCGTCTCATACCTACAAAAATAGGCAGGGAAAGTTTTTCCATTGTCTGGGTCATTACTTGAATTTTAATAATGAATTTGATACTTCTTTAGTTAAAAAAAAAAATCTGTAGCCCCATTCTTCTGTTGTTTTAAATATTACGGTTTCACACAATAGCTAAGCAGTTGTTTTTGTAATTGCATCAGTTCATGCTGAAAGATTTTTGTGATTTAAAAATTTTTCTTGTTGCTGTAACAATTGTTGCTGCAATTGTTGCTAATGCTGCTGCTGTTGTAACTGAAAATTAGTGTGTAATCCTTTAGTCAATTCAGCCAGTTGTTCCATTTTTGTTGAGTAATTTCACTGAGTATTTTCAATGTATAGTTGATCAAATCCATAATTACTACTGTTGCACATTTTACAAACAGTGATTTGGAATTTTTCTTGCTGTGAGTTGGAATCAAATCTCTTGTCACAACTGTTGTATCCCTTCAAGGGGTTACAAACAGACAAGGTGGTACTCGAGTGAAAGAATGGCAACACATATATAGATGAAAGAAGAGAGGTTTATTGTAAAGAGAATACACTATGGCAGGACAGGGAATCTGGTGGCAGGCGAGTAATTGCTGAAGAAAGTCACAGGTATCTCCTGTACTCACTATATATGACTACTAATATAGTCAGTCCCCATAGGAGTGTGAGACATTCCATTACAACAAAACATGGGAGTGTGAGACATTCGATTACAACAAAAATAATTTCATACAGTTTCATGAAAATCTTTTTGTCAAATTTGCAGGAGTGGTGAAAAGAGTTTTTATTATTTTTTAAATGGTTCAAAATATCTACAAGTATTTTGGTAGTATTTGCCCTTGTGATTATTGTTTAGCCAACAAAGCTTCTGATGGGATTTTACTGGTTTAAAAATATATAAAATTAAATTCTTATATCATTAAATGATTATTTGAGAATAATCAAAACAGGTAAAAAGTTGCCCAACATTTAATGATAACAAACTAATGGTTCACTATCATCTGTAAAAAATGTTAAGAAAAAGGTTCACCAAAAAATTACTTGAACAAAACATGTTTCCCCACTTTTATTTGAATATTTCAAAAGATTTTTCTTAAGTTTCTAGATTTTACCTAGCACTCTCCTTCTTTCTCTCTCTTACTCACTCATGCACACACAGCACACATGATTCTGTTCTCTTCCATCTCTCTTTCCCTCTCTCTCTCTCTCTCTCTCTCTCTCTCTCTCTCTTGATTTGATATCTCTTACTCTTACTCTCCCTCTTATAAATAACATATGTATACACAGTTACTTTCACTTTCATTTCTCGCTCTCCTGGTTGTCTCTCTCCCTCACAATGTGCACATGCATGTTCACACACACACACACACACACACACACACACACACACACACATCTCTTATTTTTACAGCTATTGAAGGAAAGAAATTTTAAAAATATGAACAAAGTTTTGAAAATATAAATACACAAAAATGAAAAATGAGAATCAACATATTTTATTTTTGGTTCAGAAATAAATAAAATTTTTAGGGTTTCTTTTACTTTCAGTTTTGTTGATTAAAGAGAATTGTTTAAAGATTGTTACAGAATTGTTTAAAGATTGTTACAGAATTGTTTAAAGATTGTTACAGAATTGTTTAAAGATTGTTACAATTGTTTAAAGATTGTTACAGAATTGTTTAAAGATTGTTACAGAATTGTTTAAAGATTGTTACAAGAGTGAATCTAACTTATAAGTTAGATTCACTCTTATCAGTTGTTACTCTTGGTTAGCTGATTCTATAACTCCAGAAAGTGTCAGATACCCCACCCCTGAGAATCTATGACATGGAACCAGTATGAGTCTAACATATCGGGTCTCTTACTCTACTACATCTCAATTTTCATAAGGTAGTATTCATATAAAAAACAAGTTATATTTCAACCTAATTATGTACAATAATGGATCCTAGATAATATAGGTGAACAATTCAACTACAGCAATTGAAAATAAATACAATATGTCTAAATACAAACTTAGATATGTTATAATAGATGTTAGACATATTAAAATAAATCATAACATCTTAAATAAATCAACAATTTTTAACATGAACATTTTTCTTGCTAAAAATTTGAATAATTTTAATTTATTCAACATTATAAATAAAAAATAATTAATTTTATATTGCGTTTTTTTAGATTTAGTATGAACAAAACACATTTATGTATTTTGACATAAAAAGACCCCAAAATTATGTCAAAATCAGGAAAAATTCTTTAATATTCAATTGTCAGTCAGCCATTTAAGTGCTGTACATGATACACGCTTAGGTTATCATGTCTCAAATAAGATATGATTGACTGGGCAGAAGATTTTCTCGCAGTAAGTTGCCATTACTTTCTGCAGTAGACTGGTTGCCAACCTAGGCTATAGAACCCAATCTGTTGTGCTATTTGACCCATAACTGGAGGGAGAAGAGACAGATTACTATCTTTCCTAAGGGTACATAAGGGAATGCAATGAATTCAACTGAAAATTTGAACTTCAATTTCTTGTTTCAGGCTGATATCCACTGTACCACAATGTACATCTAGTCAGTTGCACTTAGTTTAATTTGTAACATAACTAAATGTAAGTAGAAAAAAAAGCGACTGTTGATAAGATAGTGAGAATCTCAAAGCATAGAGCAAAAATGAAGCATTGCTGCCATGTATTGCATGAAGCTACTCAATCCATACTTTCCAGCATTGATAGGTTTCAAAATCATTTACAGTGTCTTGTTGGGGATGACATTTTTCACTCTACAGCCTTTTTCCCCACAGAAGCAAAGTTTCAAACCTATTGCTACTCTGTTGTTATTTCCTAGGAAAATATTTAGATGACCTACACTGTTAAGTTCCAACAGTTCAGACCTTTATAGCTTGAACTCCCATGTTACATTTACAGAGTTATATCCATATTTTCTCTATATTCCAATTTTAAAAAAGAAATTCCACTCAGATAGCTTTTTTCTCAGGACTGCTAATTTGTGCAACAAAGTATTGCTGGATGTTTTCTTGAACACTCTCATCCTAACCTCTTAAAGTCAAAGGTCAGTTGCTATCCATCCTCTTTATCTTCTCTTCTTTTTTTTCTCCTCTTACATTCATATCACACATATTCTTCAGTGACCCTATTATTCTGAGTCAATACTAAAATGCACATCAGATTAAAAAATCCATTTAAAAATAGGAGTGTTTATATTTTGTATGGATGTGCATGTGGTGTATTGGATAGCAGCTCGGAATCGGTAATTGAGGGCTGTGGATCTTGAGCTTTTTATTAGAGAACTTTAGTAAAAATGAAGAAACAACAAAAAACAGTTTTCAATTTATAAGTTAGTCAGTCAGTTAAGTGCCATATGTAATACACACTTTGGGCAATCATGTCTCGAATGAGACATGATTGATTTGGCAGAAAATTATCCTGCAGTAGGTTGCTACTGCTTTCTATGGTAGACTGGTTGCCAGCCAAGGCTATAGAACCCAATCTATCCTATTATTTAACCAATAACTGGAGGGAAGAGACAGATTAAAACCTTTTCCAAGAGTATTTGTGTGTAAGTGAATGCAAGGAATTCAACTGGAATTTGAACTCAGCACCCCGATTTGTCATTCCGAGTCAATATTGACTGCACCACAACGCACATCCTATGTTAGTATCTTACTAAAATCAAATTGATTTTGAGCAGCAGACTTACAGTATAGGGTTTGATAAACTTTGCATTTACCTTCCCCAATATTAATAGCTCTATATAAAAAATTATAACATTTTATAACTCTGTCTAGTGTCACATATATAAACATACACATACATGTATACATAGGCAGGTGCATAAATACATGCATAGCATACTATCATTTCCCTGCTTCAAGCAATTTTTAGAACATGTGTCGCTATCTCTTGCTTGTGTTCAATATATAGGCCACTGATATTCATTTTTGTTTAAACGCAAAAAATGTGGACCAAGGTTAAAAATGGGGACGGGGAAGGCTGGTCTTCATCTATCTTAAAATAACTCAACTAGCCACAAGTATAGAATATTCCTTGCACCAAAACATCACATTCTTGCTTACCATTCTTACTACAAACACCATAATATCTCAAAAACTCTATAGAATCCTAACTAGAGAACCCATGAGAAGTGAGCAAGGTGGGAAATTAGCCATCCCCAATTCTTCAATTTAGAGCTAGTGTTTAAGGTTATTTATAGTCAATAAAACTATTTATGGTAAATAAAATATAATAATATAGTAAATAAAATATAAAAACTATTTATAGTAAATAAAATATAAAATAAACTTAATGCCAGGCATTAAGTTTATTTTATATTTTATTTCATTTTTTTCATTTTATCTCCTAAAATTTTATTTTATTTTTTCTGTATACTGATTTTTTGGTTTTAAATTTGAGTATTTGAAATAAAGTTTATAAGATTTATGTTATGAGATATTATTTAGTCTTTTGAGCTATGACAAGGTCTTAGGTATAATAATAGAAATTTATTTTTGTGTTTGCATTTGGAAATGAACTCTGATGTTTTGTTTATGAGTTTATATTATTCTAGGAAAGTGATTCTTTCTAATTTCTCCTTCAACTAATGATTATGTTTTGAATCATTGTTGTAAGCTGGTACTCTTTATTTATTTTCAGTATTATTTTTGGTACATATTGAAATTGATTACACCCGACACTCCAATGGGTCTAAAATTGACCATATGACAAAAGAAAGAAAACTAAATCACTGCATACATTTTTTTCTTAGGTTAGGTCATTTGCAATGATGTGCAGTAATATGAATCCATTTTTGGGGCATGTGGTAAAATTTGTTTAGCCTTGAAAAATATTTCATCCTTCATGATTGCATCAGATTTTTATCATACCAAGACACTATTGTCTTGACTGTCAGTTAGTTGTCTTACAGCCATTGTCTGTGATGGAAATTACTCCAAAGAAGCATACAAAAATTGTAACACTGCACAAACATACTGGCAAGCCTTACAGAGAGATTGCAAATATTTTTGGTATCAGCCTTTCAACTGTCAGTTGTTTCATCAAAGTGAAGAAATAAATTGGATCTATCAATCCAAAATGTAAAGGAAAATGCAACACTAAGAGACAATATATACATGATCAAGGAAAGTGTGAAAAATCCTAGGAATACATTAATAATTGTGCTTCAGTTAATTTGCACAAGGGTGTATATTTATAAATGCACACATACACATAAACAAAAATTAAGAAGAGAACTACTGAGCTGTTTAATAAATGGTGACGTATTTTGAAAATTACAGTGCTTATATAAAGGTTGCATAAAAAATAATAAGTCTGAAATATTGCCAAATTTTTTGCTAAATTTATTGCAAAATTCTGATTCAATATAAGGCGATTCTGACATTATAAATTCATTTAAAGACATTGTTGGGATTTGACATTTAAAAAAAAAGCATTTGCAATAGCAGGCCTAATGGCATGATGCCAGAAACACTGAACCTGATTTTGTGTTAAGACACATGCAAAAAAAAAAAAATAAAAAATGCATTTATATCAGCAGGAAGTGGTTTGGTTAGGAAAGATGTTGATTAGTACAATTTCAAAAAATTAATCTACAATTATCAAAGAACATATCAAAAGTAGAAAAGAGCAGAAGAAATTGGATGATTTGTGGGAAAAAAAGCAATTTTCAAAACATAAATAAATTAAAATGACATCAGAAAAACCTTTTTTTTTTGTATGAGAAGAAAAGAAAAACTGAACAAATGTAGAATTTAGGTCCATGTAGAATAAAATAGTCAGAAGAAACCAAAAAGATTCTTCTGGAGAAAGTTGGAAAAAAAAAAAACAGAATATGTTTAATTTAAAAAAGAATTACCATCTGCTTTCATATTTAGTTCAACATGGCTGATGACTATTGTAATTTCTACAATTTCAACTTATTGTGCAATATTCTTGACAGTTTTATATTGTTGAATAAAATCAATATAAAAAAATTAAAAAATGTTTTTCATACAATCAATATTATAGCACAATATCAAATACTATTCACTACAGAAAGGAAAAACTGGTAAGATATTTACAATTTAGCTTTGAGAATGTGCAGTATTTATAAATACTTTCTAAACCAACAGTTGAATAGTGGTTACTGTGTGATCAATATCAGTATATAATTTTCAATATTTAGTAATGTGAGTTATTTTTTACATAATAGATCAGAACTTGGTTCTTAAAAAAAAAATCAATATTATTGCACAATATAGAAATCTGACAAAATTATAGTTTCAAATCTAAAGGAAAGTTTTTGAAGTGACTCATATCATCAATTCATTGAAATTGATATTGACTAAAAAGTTACTATTACCACATCTGTTTATAAATCAAAACATGTGCGACATGTTGCAGGGATTTTAGTCGTTTCTTCCTTGTTTTACTTTTTTGATTTTATTGTTTGCAGCTGTTAATGTATTTTGGCTTTAAAGGTTAGAATCAACTGTTAACAATAAGCTTATTTTGTTTTTATTTTCTTTTGAATTTCTAAAGAAAGGTATCTTAAAATTCTCTTGTAGTGACTATTAAGGGATCTCCTGACTTTCAACTAAGTTAAAACCTAGTAATTTGTTTTCAAAATTGGAGAAGATTTTTGCTAGAAACAAAGAAGAGAGTACTGGATTGTTATGTGATGTCAGTTCTTCAATATGGCAGTGAATGCTGGAAAATATCATCAAAGATGAAGGAAAAATTTGAAGCAACTGAAATGTGGTTCTACAGAAGGATGCTGCGAATATCATGGATCAAGCATGGGACCAATGATGAAGATTTCGAAATGATGGAAACAAAAAAGGAAATTAATACTGAGCATCAGGAAGAGACAGCTGAAGTTTCTGGGACATGCAATGAGGAAAGAGGGCTTGGAGAACCTGATACTAACAGGCCAGGTAAAGGGAAAAAGAGACAGGGGAAGGCAACGAATAACATATTTGAAGGACCTAATCAGGTGGATGATGGAACAAGGGTTGCATGGTGTAACAGGAGAAGGTGTGCTAAGGAGACGTGGAAAGCAATGATTGCTTATGTCCTGAAAGACCAGGGCACATAAAAGAAGAAGAAAACCCTACCATTACCTGATTCATACTTCACCCTCTTATTTAGAGAAAACGTAGAGGCTCGTCCCTTGTTTCCTGCTTAAGAAAGGGTTTCTGGTTTCTTTCTTCTTCTCAGGTCTTAATAGTGGTGCTTTTGCAAGCTTTTTGTCATGTGTGCGGATGGTGGCAACATCTCTTCAATCTGGGTTGGCAGTTTCCTGGTTGCTGCTTTTGACCGGTAGTTAGAAGCCAGAACACTTGCGTAGCATCTTGAGAGACTGCTTTAATCAACAATTGAATAATGTTGAGGTTTCTTGTAGTGCCATGTCATGCATGGATGGGTGTCCCTGCAAGTGCTTCTGATGAGCAACCTTGAGGCTACATTATGCTGCAGTTTGTACCATTTTCTTTCCTATATATGTTGCATTTGATGACCAACTGATACTACTACTCTAGGCCTCGCTTTACCAAAACAACTCTAATTATGACATCACACAAAGTAAGAATTAAAACTAAACAAGCTAAACAAAAATCACCTAAACCTGCTAACATCTCTATCTCAAACATCCATGGTGTCAGTATCAACTTCTGCAGTGTTGAACCCTTTCTCCATATAAACTCACCTGACATCTTATCTCTCTGTGAAACTAACCTTAACTCTTCTATTCCTTCCCTTGATTTCTATATCCCTGGTTACTTTCCCCTCTTTAGAAAGGACTCCAATGCCCATATGCATGGAATTAGCATTTATGTCAGAAAACATCTCCCTCTAGCTACGGTGATTTCTCTTGAATCTTCAGATCATTTCCTACATGTGTCTCTGTTTCTCTCTACTAAGCTCGGTTAGTTATCTTTTCTTTCTCTTCCCTTCATTTGTTGACTGTTCCATACTTGTCAGCATCTCTAACAATATAGATAAGGCCACTTTCTCTTATCCATTTGCTCATATATTTGGGTCTGGAGACTTTAATGCCCACCATACCAAGTGGCTGAAAAACTCTGTCACAGATCTTGCTAATGTTTATACCATGAACTTTTCAATCACTCAATCCCTTACACAAGTGGTGGATTTTGCCACACATTTCTCTAATAACCCTAATGGACCTGACTCACTGCTAGATCTGTCTTTCACTTCTATCCCTGATTCTTGCCATATTATGCAGCTTTGCCCTCTTGGCAACTCTAATCATGCTGTGGTTTCCGTCAATATCTTCTTTTACTTCCCCTCCCCTCCAGGAATCTTCAACCAGCAGAATATCTTACTGCTACCAAAGAGCAGACTGCGAGTTATTCTGTGATTTCCTGTGTGACATCCTATAGAACAAAGCTTTTAGTCTTACAGTTTAAGACTGGGCATCCAATGTCTCCTCTTGGGTTAAAGCTGGCATCAATGCTTTTATCCAAGACAGGAAGACTTTCCCATTACCCTTTCACTAGTCTCTTGCATAATTTTAATGTTTGACCCCCATAAGACAAGCAGAATGGAATCCCAATCATTGACCTGAAGAAATGTGCCCCTGAACTCTCCTATGTCCTCTCCAAACTGTACAACTACTGTCTCTCTGCTTTTTGCTTTCCTGCCTGCTGGAAGTCCTTCTTTATGATTCCTGTATTTAATAACTCTGGGGAACCCTCAGATACCACTAATTACCCTATCAGCCTCCTACCAATTTTTGGTAAAGTGTTCATGGCTATTATCAATGCTGAAGTGGTTCAAAATCTCACAGCCCATAGCCTCTTCTCTGATAAGCAGTATGATTTCCACTTCTACTGCTGATATGCTAGTGACCATCACAAAGTATATATACCAGGCTCTTAGTAAGAACAGTAAAGCTCTAGTTGTTGCCCTAGATATCTCCAAAGTATTTAACAGAGTCTTGTATGTTGGCCTTCTATGCAAGATACAGAGCTATGGCTTGTTTAATCTAATCCAGTCATTCCTTTCAAATTGTATAATGAAGGTAGTATTGAATGGGCATGCTTCCAGATACTATCATATCCCTCAAGACTCTATTCTAGGTTCTATGCTTTTTCTGATCTTCATCAACACTCTCCCTGATATAATCAGATCCCAAGTAGAAAACTATGCTGATGACACCACTATTTACTCCTGCCTCGATAAGAAATCTGCCAAGGCTGATAAAGCAAAAGTTGCTGTGATCTTGAAAAGGACATTCAATCTGTGCTTGACTAGAGTAAGAAATGGCTTGTAAATTTTAATGCTTCTAAAATGAAGCTGCTAGTCTTTAACCACCATAAACAATCACTCCTACCCACCATTAGCATGAATCAGGTTAGTCTTCCTGAAAGCAAAACACTGCATCTCCTTGGTTTAACACTCTCAGCCAACCTCAAGTGGAATGACTACACTGAATCCATAGCTAAATCTGCTGCTAGGAAAGTGGGTTCACTGTGTAGGACTAGGAAGTTTTTTAAATTCATCTAGCACATATATAAATCCACCCATGCATTAAATACTGCTGTCATATCTGGTCAGGTGCTCCTGCTATTCATCTTGAGGTTCTTGACAAAATCCAATGGAGAATCTACAATGTATTTGATCTCAAACTGGTAGATCAACTCCAGTCACTTTCTCACCAATATAATGTGGCTTCCCTCTGTCTCTTCTACAAATACTTTCATGGCTTCTGCTCTGATGAGCTTGGCTCCCTGGTGCCCCTCTGCATAAATTTGCCCAAGCTTGCAACCAGGTCCTACCATTTTTACAGTGAAACCAATCAAGTGTAACTGCAATTTCTACTCTATCAGCTTCTTTTCTAACACTTCCTGCCTGTGAAATTCCTTTCCATATAACTGCTTCCCTGAGAGCTACAATTTCCAAGAATTTAAATGCAATGTCAATTGCCATCTCTTGACTCATATATTTTCCTGACAACCCTTATATCATGTTCTTCTCCCTTTTCACTCTACTGTCATGCAATTCTCTTCACACCAATGTTCTCATCCTTCTCTCACCCATTATCTTACAACTCCTGTAACTTGTTCCTCTTTCTCATCACTCTCCTCTTGTATAGCCTCCTGTGCACAAGTGGCAGTACTGCCTTGTTTGGGGTGAAATGATTATAAAAAAAATGAGGGCCATTAAGCCTAATACAATAAAAAGGAAGGAAATCCGGGAGAAGGCAATAAAAAGGAAGAAGACACAGGTTTAATTCCTGTTTCTTTACAAGAATTTCAAAATGTAGACCAGTTGACATGGATTTCACTGTTTAAGATAAGAAAAAAATTACGGGATATCAACTCAAACATATGTACTCACTCAAAATCAAAATTTATATTTCTAAACACAAGCATATACACATATACATGCATGGACAAATGAAACATTTCACACACACACACACACACACACACACACACACACACACACACACACACATGCATATGTTGCATATATGGATTGAAATCTGAAAAATGGATAGAATAAATAAAGAACGAGTAGAAAAAAGTGTCTTTAATCTAACATGTTTCACTTTTAACAAGCTTCTTCAGAGATTCTTTAAAGAGGAATTATTTAAAAATCTAAGAGACATTATATTGATGGTATGGTTTCATTGGTCAGATATGTCTCACATGTGATAAAGCAATGGATTATATTTTCAGGCTGAACTTCTGGCATGAGGACTTATCAATATTAATAATATTGTCCTTATCTTGTTATCACAGTTATTGATGATAACAACACAAAGATAAAGACAATAGTGCAAGTATAAATACTGTAAATTATGATTGTACTCCTTACTTTTTCTCTGTCTCTCACACTCTTTCTCTCTCTCTCTCTCTCTCTTTCTCTCTCTCTATTCTCTCTCTCTCTCTCTCTCTATATATATATATATATATATATATATATATATATATATATTCATTTGGAAGTCAGTTGATTACATAACCTTGGTTTCAATCTTTCACAATCTTCAGGCAGTTTATAAAATGTTTACATTTGTTTACATTATGATACCTTTCAGAGCAGAGATGATTATTGATGAGAAATCAGAAAATTGTAGTTCTATAAGGCTTGATATGGCTTTGTTTAGACAGTAACATCATTCATGATCAAGCAGTCTAAGGTGTATCAGATCAATTGATCGCTTCCCCTATGTTGTTAGGTGTTGCAGGTTTGAGTCCTGCCAAATGACGCACATTTTCCTAATAAAATTTCTCATAAATATTCAGGCAGGTAGTGTTATATATATAAATATACTGTTTAATTAAAAGCAGAATATCTACTCAAATATGTATGTTGATGAAAGATAATGTTTAAAACAAATAAATTAAATATGTCATTTGTTTATTTCATTTCATTAATCTCTGGGACTTTCTGTAACATCGTCTGTTTGCATTTGTTTAAATTACAATACATTTCAGAGCAGAGATGATTATTTTTGAGAAATTGGAATATTGTATATTTATAAGTCTTGATTTAGCTTTCTTTAGTCTGTGAAATATATTTTGGTTGAGCAGTCAAAGATGCATCAGATCAATTGATGGCTTCCCCTATGTTGCCCAAGGACACACATTTTCCTAATAAAATTTCTCATAAATATCCAGGCTGGTAGAGTTATATATATAAATAAACTGTTTAATTAAAAACCGAATATATACACAAATATAAATATTGGTTAAAAATAATGTTTAGAACAAGTATATTAAATATGTCAGTTGTTCTATTTCATTAATCTCCAGAACATTCTGTAACATATATACGTGTAAATATTTTCAGATGGAGTGTAACTCTAGAGGAGATGAAATGAATAAAAAGACAAGAGAAAAAACTGTATTTAGCCAATTGCTTCATCTTCTGATGGACTTTATGAAGGCAATGTAGGATTTATTATGTTGCATGTGTTTATATATATAGAGACAATGTCATTATTTTATCAATGTTTATAAATCTGAGGACATTGATGAATGTTCACAAAGTGGTTAAAAGGTCTGTCATTGCATTGGAAGAGTACAATGTCTCTTAATTGAAAGTCTGGGGAAAAGTAAAGTGAGTGAGTAATAATAAAAAGTTTTTTTATGAATATTGATTCGATTGTGATGAGGTTTATTATTGTATGAGATGAACATTTATGCTGTACATATTCAAAGGTTGAAGTAGTTGATTTAACCATTTTCTTTTGATTTTTCAACATATGTGTGGTTGTGTATGTTGGCTTGGGAAAGTAGTAATTCTTTCAGGAAAGGTGAAATTGGGAAAAAAACCTGGGCATAGATTGATATTTTCATAATATCTGATGGCAACACTCTTGAGAATTTTCATCCTGAGTAAATTACTTTCTGTTTTGATGAGTGTGATATTTTTTTAGATCAAATTGTGGTTGAATTTATTTCTGCATACGAATAGTACATTTGTTAAACTGCTATTTATGAGAGAGAGAAGAGATGTTGACCAATAGAAATTATGGTAAAATTTCTATTATGCATACATACTGATAAATAAGGATTTAAAATAAAAAAAAGTTAATATTACATGAGATTAATATATGTATGTGTGTGTGTGTGTGTGTGTGTGTGTGTGTGTGCATTATCATGTTTATATATTTGTGGTTGTGAATGTGTGTGTTGTGTGTTAGATAGAATGTATGATAGAATATGTATACAAGTATGCATGCATTATGTCTACATGCATGTGTTGGAAATATATAATATATTGTATACATCGTTGTAAACTTGTAACATGTGTGTGTGTGTGTGTGTGTGTGTGTGTGTGTGTGTGTGTGTTTGTGTGTGTGGGGGGGGGGTTGAATATGTAGTATTTTGTGTATGTCTGCTGATAAAACTAAAAGGCCTGAACTTAAAGCTCATTGGTTAACCATAGAGCTATAGTCAAATATAAAGAACTTCTTTGATCAAATTGATGGCATGATATGCAAAAAGCTGTCAAGATAATTTTCATTTTTTTTTTCAAAGCAGATTATTGGATGGAAAACAGTAGACATTTGTGGAGAATCAGTGAAAATATTCGCCAGACAAAAACAGAACAAACGAATGATCTATTGAACCTGGTGAGTGAATCTTGTCTTGCTCTCTAATTTCAAAAGAAAACATGGTTTCTATTTTGACTGCAGCTCATTTTTAATTATATATATTCACAAATATAACTATACTTCATCAGTTTTTACTCCAGTTAAAATGTTAAAACCACCTCCCTGATTAAGATGTTGTCCTCTATGTTTCCATCAAATAATTCTTACCTAATCAAGGTAATCTTGGTTCCCTATATTAGTATCAAGTACAATCCATTGCTAAAAATGCCAGCAAATGATTAGTACCCTGTATCTCTCTAGTAAGTATCTGACGTTTTATGTCACACTCTTTTTTTATATGTAGCAGATCAGGCCCAAAATAAAGTACTTTTGCCATATTTAGGTGAGAGCTGGCCAGTCATCACTTTCCACCCTTGATAGAGTTTAAAAGCATCTCTGAGTTGAAGAATAATTATTTTCTACCCTCCAACCTCTCTCTCACAGACAGGATGTGGTGAATCACTCACCTCTCTATCACTGCTTCCATAGAAAGTACTCAGACAAACTACATTACTTTGTTCCACTGGGTCTAACGTTTAAGACAAGGACCCACCATGCCACTTACATAGTAGCAAACCACCCACATTCCCTCCCTATTCCATCAGCAAGAAGTAAATTTCACTCCAACAATGTCTTCCTGCAAACCACTACCCTGGGGATTAGACTCCAAAGATGATATTTCTATGATGACTACAATTGTAACCTGTTTAAGACTAGAATTACCCATTTTCTTCCTATCCATAAAAATCTACCTCTTAATGTAACCCTATACCCTGAGTGGCCCTTAGGCCTAATGCAGGGTTAATCTTAATGTTAAAAAAAAGACAAAAGAAGAAAAGTTCTTTAAATGCTTCAAGTTATATGTTGGATGAGCAGCAAAATTGTTGGTCCAATACATCTCATAAGTACTCAATGGGACTGAGATCTAGGAGGTTGTTAAACAGAGAAACACAGTGAAACCTTCTTCATACTCCTAAAACCATTTCCATATAACTTATACAGTGGAACTTGATGCACTGGTGTGAGGAAAGATGTAACTGCAATTGAAAAAGACTGTTGTCATGTCACGTTTTCAATGAGTTAGATGGCTAATAAAAAAGTACCTTACAAATGAATAATAGGTTTCAATGCTTCATATCCTGTCATTGCCCCCCAATTTTTTTAAAACCAACTAAAAGAAAAAAACTTAAGCTGTGATCATTGTAAGACTAATCCAGTATATAAAAAATGTCTCAAAACATTGAAAAAAGCCATTCTGCAGCTCAGGATTAAAGTGTGGTATCTGTTCTAACAACTGACAGCTGACTCATAGCTCCAGCCATCAACAGCAGAAGTTCAAATCAACCAAACTGCTCCAGCCATCAGCTACATCTCTAGCTCATTGTCAGTTGTGGCTCTAGCCAGCCAGCCAGTCAGCCAGCCAGTTTCGATGGGCCTCCACCTCCAACCAGTCATCCTGGCTGGAGCAACCTTGACTTAACAATGATATGTGATAAATTGTACTTTTTAAGATAACAATTTTCACCAACTACAAATCTGTCCTCTTCAGAACAATGCTTCTAAGCGACTAAAAAAATGTCCTTATCAGGATATCCCTTTTCAACAGCTACCAAAACTGTCTTCCTCAGGACAACACTCTTCTCACCCACTACATGAACATGCAGCGATATTTTTTTGTCTAGTGCATGGCATTTTCTTTAATAAAAATAAACTTTTTTACTCAAAACTTCATTTTGCTTGTTTGTTTTTCTTGGTCATTATACCACTCACAACTAGTGTTTCCTGACAGAAGGTTTCCTAAACCATCACACTATCTACATCTATTTGTTTTTCCTCAGTACATCATAGTGCTATGAATTCCTCAGGATTAATATACATGCCTAACTTGACACTGATCTAATTCAAGAGAAAGCAAAGCTCATTAGATCTGGCATCTATCTTCCATTGCTACAAGGTGTAGTGCTGATGCTTGTATGTTCATTGAAGACATTTTGGTGATGGATGTTGATTAACATGTCGCTCGTACTGGCTGTGGCTTTAACCCAATGCACAACAACGATTAAGACACTGTGTTTTGTGATGCATTCCTTTCATCTGGATTCTCAATTGGTGCCACTTAATTTTTATTTCATAGAAAAGATATTCTTCATTTTTCTCGTTGATAATATTTGGCTCACTTACTCATAATGATTTTACCATTCTCAGGCTACTGATAACAGGTACTCATACAACTGTAATCTCTCTCATGCACATACACACACATGCATATACACACACATACAAATGTGTGTGAGTGTGTATATGTGTATGTTGTACCATTTTACTCCTCTTGTTCAACCTGTGCCATTTTTATTTCAATTTAATTTATGGTTAAGTAAACATTTGATGGATATGCATTGGGATGCAATGAATATTGGCATGGAATGAAAAATCAGAGAGCTGAGTTCAAATTTCATTTGAGTTTGTTGCATTCAATTATGCACAAACACCCTTGTAAAATGTATTAATCCATCTCTTCATTCTGCATGAGAATTGGGTTGAATAACAGGACTGTTTGGAATGTATAGCTTTAGTTGACAACCAGTCTACCATAGAAAGAAATGGCAACCTACTGCAGGAATTTTTTCTGCCTAGTCAGTCATGCATCAAAAGTGACATGAACACCCAAGCATGTGCACTGTGTGACACTTAACTGACTGACTGAAGTATTTGATAAAGTACATCAGAAAGAACTGTTGAAACTGTTACGTAAACTTGATGTATTTGGTAAGAATATAAAAATAATCCAGAACATATACTAGGCACAAACAGCATGCATATAGATAGAAACTGAAATTAATAATGATGTCAAAATAGAAAGGGGTCTAAGACAAGAATATGTCTTATCAACGATTACAGATATTCTGAAGGAGTTAGAATTCTTAGCAATGACTGATAAATGATAATGAAAAGCATAACACATCACTCAATAAGTCCCAGGCCTGACATATAGATGGTGCCACTAATAAAAAACTCATAATTTTTTTATGAAGTACTTACGTTTAACTGGCATGTGACAAAATTTGGACTCAACTGGATTATTAGTTTACAAATTACAGTTATTTAAGTAAAGCTACTGTTGCAAATTTTCAAAACAATGGAAAAATCTGAATTTTGCATGTTGATAAATCGTTGCTTTCTGATGGAAAAAATACTGTTCAAGCAAAGCAATGGCTTGACAAGTGTTATTTGAACTTTGCTCAGTTGGAAACAACAGTTAAGAGGTGGTATATTGACTATAAACATGGTCGTACAAACACAAATGTTGCTGAATGCTCAGTCTAACCAAAATTGGCAGTTCTCTGGAAACACCAAAAATTTGTTTTGACTGATCATAAATGGAAGTTGCATGAGATAGCAGATGAGTTGAACATATCAGTATATTTGTCATTTTGCATGAATATTTGTCAATGAGAAACTTGTGTTCAAAGTGAGTGCCACATTTGCTTGCACTTGATTGAAACAATAACACAACAACAATTTAGAGCATTCAATGCAGAAGAACTTTTTATGTAAATTTGGGACAATAGATGAAACATGAATCTACCACTTCACTCCAGAGTCAAATCAGCTGTCAGCTGAGTGGACAGCAACAGGTGAAAGCACTTCAAAGTGACCAAAGTTGTAAACATCAGCAGGCAAGGCTTTGGCCCCCATATTTTGGGATGTGCAAGGTATTTTGTTTATTGATTACCCTAAGAAAGGAAAGATTATCAATAGTAAATATTATATAGCTTTATTGGTGTGTTTGGAGGAAGATATTGCAAAAAAGGCTGCAAATAAAGAAGTAAAAAGTGATCTTTTACCATGACAACACACTGTATCACAAGTTGATTACAACAAAAGCAAAACTACATAAATTGCACTTCAAATTTCTTCTGCATCCACTCTATTCTGCATATTTGGCCCCCAGTGACTACTGGCTGTTTGAAAACCCCAAAAGAATGTTTCAGGGAAAGAGATTTGGCTCCATTGAAGAACTGATATGAGAAAGTGAGGCATATTTTGAGATCAAAAACAAATCATTCTACAAAAAAGGCATTGAATTGTTAGAGAAGCATTGGAATCAGTATATGCTAGAATGAAACTATGTTGAATGAAGTCAAATTTTGCTTAAAAGTTGTTGTTTTACTTGTTAGGCTTGGGATTTATTGAGTGATGTGTTATAAGAAATTTGAGAGACAGCATGAAATACCATTTACCTATGTTTTTAAAAACATTTTTAATTTTTAATGATTAGCATTCATTTAAAATTAACCATCAAAACTTCCCTTTCCTCTGAGACAATTCCCAGCACTTTGTGAATTTATTGCTGCTGTTATAGATTCATCAATGTAACTTGAACACTAGGTGTTTTCAAAGGATTAAATCAGTTTTACATTGTTGCCAAATAAAAGAAAGGCACAATAGGAGTAGATATATTCACCTGTCATCTGGTTCACACCCTCCCTGGTCTTTTGATCAGGAGTAGAAGTTTATTCCTCATTTCCTGTTTAGGACTGTGTTTCTAGTTAAGTCTTTCATTCTCTTTCACTATCAGTAGCCCGTTACATCTTAGTAGCATTACTGCCTTACTTGGGGGTGAATTGATTAAAAAAATATATACAGTATGCGATAGATAAATTGTCGTTTAAATTATGCAAAAGTGAATATAATATTGGCATCTCATTATAAAAGATATATTCACAAAAATTACTCAAAACTATCTTGAAATACAAAAGAGTAAATTCATTCAATAAAATTGCCATTAGCTTCAACCATTGCCTCCAGACAAATTTTGAATCTCCTGCAATTTTTTTGGACAGTCTCCTTGTTTAAATTGGTGAATGCTGCCATAATCCTTTCCTTTAGTTAGTGTTACAAGGAGTTTTGTTGATCTCTGGCTCAACTGCATCCTACACACAATAATCAAGCAAGTTGGAGTCTTAAGAGTTAGATGTCAGATGCAAGAGGTGATGTTGTTGCAGAAATTGTCTGGCAGCCAGGAATGAGTTGTGTGGCATGTTGCAGAGTCCTGTTGTCAGACATATGGTTTTCAAGCACCCACTCTCTTGACCCAAGGTAGCACTACCTACTTAAGTCATTTGATTTAGACCTCCATGTTAAGTCTGAGGCCCTGTGGAATGATGATTGAAAGCATAATGTTGCCATCACTAGTGATCACTCTAAACACCTTCAAAATCACCATTAGACTCATCCAACTCTTTCCAAATGCTCTGCAGTATCCTTAGATTGACACCCAAAATACTCTGAAGTTTTCATATTGGAGCTTCTAGCACAAATGCAAAGAAGTTTATGTGCAAAATTAAAAATATAAAAGGGCCATAATTTATTCAATGCATTCTGCAGATATGTTCAAAGGATTAAATCAGTTAAATATTGCTATCAAATGAAAGAAAAGCATATAATCAGGTCACTTCTTGTATTGGAACAATTACATAGATTTAACAATATAAACTGACATGCCAAAAACATCAGAGATGGTCGTACATTGGATGATTTCACCTTTCACTTCCTGTCTTTTATAGCTCTCAGGAATATTTCGTTCTTTATCTTACCTCTTTTATCTCTACTATGCCATCCATTTATAAAAGATTCAGTCAGATGAAATATATATGACATAACAAATAAAGAAATAGTGTAGTTATAACAGTCATATTCTATATTTGAGGTAGTAAATGTTCAAGATTTAAGGACTTACTAGATACATGTAAATTTCAAACAATATTGGTACATGAAAACTATTGGCACCCAAAGGTGATGCAAGAATAGGGGTTACTGGGAAGTGATATTTCCATTTGTTGGCAACATTTTTGACACTCTGATGATGGTTTCTGATGAATTCCCATTTTAGCGTCCTTTTCACTCACTCACATAAAATGCTTGGTCTTTCTGAATGTTGTTCCACAAGGCAATGGCCTTTTTTATTAAATTTGTTCTTAAATCTTTATGTTGTGATGTCATAGTCATGTACTTATTAAAGCATGAAAGCATGAAAGAACTATTCTTAAACACTTTAAGACATTACTACAATATTCATAGCATTAAAAAATTCCATAATCGTTAATTTTCACAAGTGCGAACTCCACAGAACCATCAGTTTAATGAACCATGTAACAAAACTGAATCCTGATGAATAGAGTGAGAATCAGAATCAGGCCAGAGATTGGTCAAGAACAGTGCAGTTTTGTCAAAGACACTGGAACAAGGAACGCCATATTTATGATTAGGATGCTCTCTGAAAGGGCAATACAAATGAAGAAGGACTTATACCTGTGCTTTATACAAAGGCATTTGACAAAATATGAAACAAAGAATTGATGGAGATGCTTGGCAGCCTTGATATATTTGGGAAAGACTTAAGAGTAATCAAGACTCTTTACTAGCAGCAAACCGCTTGTATATGGACAGGTAACGAATTCAGCAGATATACAAAGATAGAAAGGGGTGTAAGACAAGGATGTGTTCAACTTGTACAGCAAGAATATTTTGAGGACCCTAGAAGTTATGCTTGGATTCGTCAGTGGAGGCCACAATTTTAACAACCTAAAGTATGCAGAGGATACAGTGCTGATAGCAGACACAGAAAGGAAACTACAAGACCTACAGAAGGTAGCTAAAGAGAGTCACCAGAAAGGACTACAAATAAACTGCAAGAAAACCAAATGCATGGTCATCAGTAAAAAAAGGCAGCCGAATATGCCAAATACAGGTTGGGAATACTAAAATCAAGCAGGTACAAAAATTTAAATACCTGAAAAGTGTTATAACAGAAGATGGAAAATGCGATACAGAGATCCAAAGGCAAATTGGCATGGCAAAGGAAGCATTCCAGAAGTTGAGTAAAGTATTAAGAAACAGGACAATTTTGCTAGAAACAAAGAAGAAAGTACTGAATAGCTATGTGATGTCAGTTCTTCAATATGGCAGTGAATGTTGGACAATATCATCAAAGATGAAGGAAAAACTTGAAGCAACTGAAATGTGGTTCTAGAGAAGGATGCTGTGAATATCATGGATCGGGCGTGTGAGCAATGATGAAGTTTTGGAAATGATGGAAATGAAAAGGAAATTAATCAGGAAGAGACAGCTGAAGTTCCTGGGACATGCAATGAAGAAGGAGGGCTTGGAGAACCTGATACTAACAGGCCAGATAGAGGGAAAAAGAGACAGGGGAAAGCAGTGGATAACATATTTGAAGAACCTAATCAATTGGATGATGGAACGAGGGCTGCATGGTGTAACAGGAGAAGGCGTGCTAAGAGCCACCAGGGATAAGGAGACATGGAAAGCCATGATTGCCTACATCCTGAAAGGACAGGGCACATAGAAGAAGAAGAATGAACACTAAGCAATCTGTCAACTACTACATTTGAAGCAAAAGAAAAATTTACAGTAATTTTTAGCAACACAGTTTTGCAGTTATTTTTTGTTACCAGAACTCACACCCCTGAAGATAAACTTGGAAGGATATTTAAAGTATTTGGTAACATTGAGAAATGGATAATAAAATCAACTGTCAAAGTTAGAGTGCATTTCTTTCATCTTTCAATCATAATACACAAAATATTATCCATGAGAATGAATGGATTTTATTAAAAATAAGCTGACATAAAGTCTGCAGTTTATTTAATCTGACAAGCCTAAAAGAGAATTTACTGTCTAAATACACAAATTTATATATATATATATACTGAAGAATTATAGATCAGATTTAAATTAAATTAGTCAAGTAAACAGTTGTATAAGAATGTGCTCAATGCATGTTTGAAGGAAGATGAAGATATTTAGGTAGGGAAGATCAGCCTGTAGGCTACCAGGGTTTTGACTTTTTTGATTTTGTCAGGCAAAAAATCACCTGATGAAACCATGGTAGGGTAAACAACTGATCTTATATATTTATATATATATATATAAATGAAAATTAATGAAATGAAATTAACAACCAACATATTTAATTTACTTGCTTGAACGTTATATTTTTACTGGCTTGAATAGTTATGAAAAATTTTGTTAGGAGGATGTGGATCATTTGAACCTGAACCCCCTGACAATGTATAGGAACCCATTAATTGATCTGATCTATCATAACCACTCAACCACGAATTAATATCCAGGCTGGTGGAGTTATATATATAAATATACTGTTTAATTAAAAACAGAATATCTACTCAAATATGAATATTGATTAAAAATAATGTTTAAACAAATAGATTATGTATACATACACATATTTATCTATCTATTGATATATCTATATATATATATTTTCTAAACATATACAGTTAAATATAAGAGACAATGAATGTCTATTATGTTTAATCATGAGCCGTTCTAAACGTTGTATTTTGGCTTTAATTTCAGTTGAAAATAAAGACAAAAATTCTCCAACAAAATTTTTTATTAATTTGTTTCTAAGCTTTCGGCTCAGATGAGCCATCTTCAGAGAGGTTATTAAGATGGTAACACAATAACATCCACCATCACCGACGATTTTATTTTGTGTTGAAATAAAACTCCGCTAGGTAACGGCAATAGTTACCAAAAATAACAAACGCAGTTCGCAAATTTGCAATGTGGTTCTATGATATCACACTGCATGATACCATCTTAATAAACGCTCTGAAGATGGCTCATTTGAGCCGAAAGCTTAGAAACAAATTAATAAAAAATTATCCAAATGATGGAGAATTTTTGTCTTTATTTTCAACTGAAATTAAAGCCAAAATACGACGATTAGAACGGCTCATGATTAAACATAATAGTCATTCATTGTCTCTTATATTTAACAGTATATATTTAGAAAATTATTTACTGCCTCAATACAAACTACGCGGTTATGGTATTACCGGTCGCCTGCTTGACCTAATCCAATCTTTCTTAAATAACCGCAAAATGAAGGTCATTCTGAATGGGCGTGCCGCTTCGTCCTACAGCACGAATGCTGGTGTCCCACAGGGCTCTATCCTGGGTCCGACGCTCTTCCTTATTTTCATCAACGACCTCCCAGATGAGATCAAGTCCCAAGTAGGCATCTACGCAAATGACACTACAATATACTCCCACTCCAGTAAGAAACCTGTCGTGGCGGACAGACATAATCTCGCTGCTGACCTTGAGCGGGATCTACACTCTGTGGTGAACTGGGGCAAGAAGTGGCTTGTCAACTTCAATTCCTCTAAGACCAAGCTGTTGTCTGTCAACCATTACAGGCAACCTCTTCTGCCTCCCATAAGCATGGACCAGGTGATTCTCCCTGAGAGTAATACACTACGCCTTCTCGGACTTACCCTGTCCTCAGACCTCAAATGGAACCACTATATTGAATCCATAGCAAAATCTACTGCTAAGAAGATTGGGTCACTATGTCGATCCAGGATGTTTTTTCCACCTGAATCCATCCTGCATATATACAAGTCAACCATCCGTCCGTGCATGGAGTACTGCTGCCATTTATGGTCAGGTGCCCCTGCTGTTATCCTCAGTGTTCTTGACAAGCTCCAAAGTAGAGTCTGTAATGTGATAGGTACTGATCTGGTGACTCGACTGCAGCCACTTTCCCATCGTCGAAATGTGGCCTCCCTCTGTCTCTTCTATAATTACTTTCATGGCTTCTGCTCGGATGAGCTTAAGTCACTGATGCCTCCTCAACAGGTGTTTACCCGTGCAACCAGACTGGCAACTCGGTCCCACCCGTTCACAGTCAGGTTAGCCAAATGCAGATGACAATTCTACTCCTTCAGCTTCCTCTCTCGCACTTCCCGCCTGTGGAACTCACTCCCGTAGTCTTGCTTTCCTGATGGCTACAACCTACAGAAATTTAAATGCAAAGTTAATTCTCATCTACTAACCACTGGCCTCTAGCTCTCTCCCCTCTCCTATCTAACCTTCCCTTTCTCTCCACCTATGTATCTGTCATCGCA
This sequence comes from Ascarosepion bandense, assembly GCA_037127315.1. NCBI lineage: Eukaryota > Metazoa > Mollusca > Cephalopoda > Sepiida > Sepiidae > Ascarosepion > Ascarosepion bandense. Next base: position 129,053 of record JBBBDQ010028774.1, on the reverse strand, counting down.
CCTGCTTTCTCAGCTTTCTATTGTTCCTTTCTAACTAGCTTGTACTGCTCACTCTTTTCTAATTAATCTTTTTACATTTATGTAACCTGCTGCACATCAGTGGCGTTTCTGCCTTGCTCGGGGTGAAATGATTAAAAAAAAAATACACTAAATATATAAATATATATATATGATAGTCATCCACAGACAGATCTGTTTCACTGTATCACCGCTCATCAGTACGGCTTAGATTCCAATTGCTTCCTAACCCAGGATTAAAACCCGAATGAATCGGCGTCAGTCGGCGATTCTACCCCTAGGCCACGAGCATCCCGTAGAAGAGGGCAGGCTTTTTAGTGCATATAAACACGCCCAATAGCTAGAGTGCTCTAATTCATTATTGAATGAGCGATGCGTATATGTCGGAGTAGCTACTGTTTACAAAGCTTCCCACTCTTCCAGAGTGCTTGATCAGGGTGTGAGAGCGTAAATACTATAGTCATCCACAGACAGATCTGTTTCGCTGTATCACAGCTCATCAGTACTGCTTAGACTCTGATCGCTTCCTAACCCAAGATTGAAAACCCAATCGAATTGGCGGCAGTTGGCGATTCTGCCCCTAGGCTACGAGCGTCCGGTAGAAGAGGGCAGGCTTTTTAGCGCGTATAAACACGCCCAATAGCTAGAGTGCTCTAATTCATTATTGAATGAGCGATGCGTATATGCCAGAGTAGCTACTGTTTACAAAGTCTCCCACACTTCCAGAGTGCTCAATCAGGGTGTGAGAGTGTAAATATTATATATCCATTTATATATATATATATATATATATACTGAATCATCAGTCGGCGATTCTACCCCTAGGCCACGAGCATCCGGTAGACGAGGGCAGGCTTTGTAGTGCGTATAAAGATGCCCAATAGCTAGAGTGCTCTAATTCATTATTGAAAGAGCGATGCGTATATGTCGGAGTAGCTACTGTTTACAAAGTTTCCCACTCTTCCAGAGTGCTCGATCGAATTGGCAGCAGTCGGTGATTCTACCCCTAGGCCATGAGCGTCCGGAAGAAGAGGGCAGGCTTTTTAGCGCATATAAACACGCCCAATAGCTAGAGTGCTCTAATTCATTATTGAATGAGCGATGCGTATATGCCAGAGTCGCTACTGTTTACAAAGTCTCCCACTCTTCCAGAGTGCTCAATCAGGGTGTGAGAGTGTAAATATTATATATCCATTTATATATATATATACTGAATCGTCAGTCGGCGATTCTACCCCTAGGCCACGAGCATCCCGTAGAAGAGGGCAGGCTTTTTTGTGCGTATAAACATGCCCAATAGCTAGAGTGCTCTAATTCATTATTGAATGAGCGATGCGTATATGTCGGAGTAGCTACTGTTTACAAAGCTTCCCACTCTTCCAGAGTGCTCAATCAGGGTGTGAGAGCGTAAATACTATAGTCATCCACAGACAGATCTATTTCGCTGTATCACAGCTCATCAGTACTGCTTAGACTCTGATCACTTCCTAACCCAGGATTGAAACCCGATCGAATTGGTGGCAGTTGGCGATTCTGCCCCTAGGCCACGAGCGTCCGGTAGAAAAGGGCAGGCTTTTTAGTGCGTATAAACACGCCCAATAGCTAGAGTTTTCTAATTCATTATTGAATGAGCGATGCGTATATGCCAGAGTAGCTACTGTTTACAAAGTCTCCCACACTTCCAGAGTGCTCAATCAGGGTGTGAGAGTGTAAATATTATATATCCATTTATATATATATATATATATATATACTGAATCATCAGTCGGCGATTCTACCCCTAGGCCACGAGCATCCGGTAGACGAGGGCAGGCTTTGTAGTGCGTATAAAGATGCCCAATAGCTAGAGTGCTCTAATTCATTATTGAAAGAGCGATGCGTATATGTCGGAGTAGCTACTGTTTACAAAGTTTCCCACTCTTCCAGAGTGCTCGATCGAATTGGCAGCAGTCGGTGATTCTACCCCTAGGCCATGAGCGTCCGGAAGAAGAGGGCAGGCTTTTTAGCGCATATAAACACGCCCAATAGCTAGAGTGCTCTAATTCATTATTGAATGAGCGATGCGTATATGCCAGAGTCGCTACTGTTTACAAAGTCTCCCACTCTTCCAGAGTGCTCAATCAGGGTGTGAGAGTGTAAATATTATATATCCATTTATATATATATATACTGAATCGTCAGTCGGCGATTCTACCCCTAGGCCACGAGCATCCCGTAGAAGAGGGCAGGCTTTTTTGTGCGTATAAACATGCCCAATAGCTAGAGTGCTCTAATTCATTATTGAATGAGCGATGCGTATATGTCGGAGTAGCTACTGTTTACAAAGCTTCCCACTCTTCCAGAGTGCTCAATCAGGGTGTGAGAGCGTAAATACTATAGTCATCCACAGACAGATCTATTTCGCTGTATCACAGCTCATCAGTACTGCTTAGACTCTGATCACTTCCTAACCCAGGATTGAAACCCGATCGAATTGGTGGCAGTTGGCGATTCTGCCCCTAGGCCACGAGCGTCCGGTAGAAAAGGGCAGGCTTTTTAGTGCGTATAAACACGCCCAATAGCTAGAGTTTTCTAATTCATTATTGAATGAGCGATGCGTATATGCCAGAGTAGCTACTGTTTACAAAGTCTCCCACACTTCCAGAGTGCTCAATCAGGGTGTGAGAGTGTAAATATTATATATCCATTTATATATATATATATATATATATACTGAATCATCAGTCGGCGATTCTACCCCTAGGCCACGAGCATCCGGTAGACGAGGGCAGGCTTTGTAGTGCGTATAAAGATGCCCAATAGCTAGAGTGCTCTAATTCATTATTGAAAGAGCGATGCGTATATGTCGGAGTAGCTACTGTTTACAAAGTTTCCCACTCTTCCAGAGTGCTCGATCGAATTGGCAGCAGTCGGTGATTCTACCCCTAGGCCATGAGCGTCCGGAAGAAGAGGGCAGGCTTTTTAGCGCATATAAACACGCCCAATAGCTAGAGTGCTCTAATTCATTATTGAATGAGCGATGCGTATATGCCAGAGTCGCTACTGTTTACAAAGTCTCCCACTCTTCCAGAGTGCTCAATCAGGGTGTGAGAGTGTAAATATTATATATCCATTTATATATATATATACTGAATCGTCAGTCGGCGATTCTACCCCTAGGCCACGAGCATCCCGTAGAAGAGGGCAGGCTTTTTTGTGCGTATAAACATGCCCAATAGCTAGAGTGCTCTAATTCATTATTGAATGAGCGATGCGTATATGTCGGAGTAGCTACTGTTTACAAAGCTTCCCACTCTTCCAGAGTGCTCAATCAGGGTGTGAGAGCGTAAATACTATAGTCATCCACAGACAGATCTATTTCGCTGTATCACAGCTCATCAGTACTGCTTAGACTCTGATCACTTCCTAACCCAGGATTGAAACCCGATCGAATTGGTGGCAGTTGGCGATTCTGCCCCTAGGCCACGAGCGTCCGGTAGAAAAGGGCAGGCTTTTTAGTGCGTATAAACACGCCCAATAGCTAGAGTTTTCTAATTCATTATTGAATGAGCGATGCGTATATGCCAGAGTAGCTACTGTTTACAAAGTCTCCCACACTTCCAGAGTGCTCAATCAGGGTGTGAGAGTGTAAATATTATATATCCATTTATATATATATATATATATATATACTGAATCATCAGTCGGCGATTCTACCCCTAGGCCACGAGCATCCGGTAGACGAGGGCAGGCTTTGTAGTGCGTATAAAGATGCCCAATAGCTAGAGTGCTCTAATTCATTATTGAAAGAGCGATGCGTATATGTCGGAGTAGCTACTGTTTACAAAGTTTCCCACTCTTCCAGAGTGCTCGATCGAATTGGCAGCAGTCGGTGATTCTACCCCTAGGCCATGAGCGTCCGGAAGAAGAGGGCAGGCTTTTTAGCGCATATAAACACGCCCAATAGCTAGAGTGCTCTAATTCATTATTGAATGAGCGATGCGTATATGCCAGAGTCGCTACTGTTTACAAAGTCTCCCACTCTTCCAGAGTGCTCAATCAGGGTGTGAGAGTGTAAATATTATATATCCATTTATATATATATATACTGAATCGTCAGTCGGCGATTCTACCCCTAGGCCACGAGCATCCCGTAGAAGAGGGCAGGCTTTTTTGTGCGTATAAACATGCCCAATAGCTAGAGTGCTCTAATTCATTATTGAATGAGCGATGCGTATATGTCGGAGTAGCTACTGTTTACAAAGCTTCCCACTCTTCCAGAGTGCTCAATCAGGGTGTGAGAGCGTAAATACTATAGTCATCCACAGACAGATCTATTTCGCTGTATCACAGCTCATCAGTACTGCTTAGACTCTGATCACTTCCTAACCCAGGATTGAAACCCGATCGAATTGGTGGCAGTTGGCGATTCTGCCCCTAGGCCACGAGCGTCCGGTAGAAAAGGGCAGGCTTTTTAGTGCGTATAAACACGCCCAATAGCTAGAGTTTTCTAATTCATTATTGAATGAGCGATGCGTATATGCCAGAGTAGCTACTGTTTACAAAGTCTCCCACACTTCCAGAGTGCTCAATCAGGGTGTGAGAGTGTAAATATTATATATCCATTTATATATATATATATATATATATACTGAATCATCAGTCGGCGATTCTACCCCTAGGCCACGAGCATCCGGTAGACGAGGGCAGGCTTTGTAGTGCGTATAAAGATGCCCAATAGCTAGAGTGCTCTAATTCATTATTGAAAGAGCGATGCGTATATGTCGGAGTAGCTACTGTTTACAAAGTTTCCCACTCTTCCAGAGTGCTCGATCGAATTGGCAGCAGTCGGTGATTCTACCCCTAGGCCATGAGCGTCCGGAAGAAGAGGGCAGGCTTTTTAGCGCATATAAACACGCCCAATAGCTAGAGTGCTCTAATTCATTATTGAATGAGCGATGCGTATATGCCAGAGTCGCTACTGTTTACAAAGTCTCCCACTCTTCCAGAGTGCTCAATCAGGGTGTGAGAGTGTAAATATTATATATCCATTTATATATATATATACTGAATCGTCAGTCGGCGATTCTACCCCTAGGCCACGAGCATCCCGTAGAAGAGGGCAGGCTTTTTTGTGCGTATAAACATGCCCAATAGCTAGAGTGCTCTAATTCATTATTGAATGAGCGATGCGTATATGTCGGAGTAGCTACTGTTTACAAAGCTTCCCACTCTTCCAGAGTGCTCAATCAGGGTGTGAGAGCGTAAATACTATAGTCATCCACAGACAGATCTATTTCGCTGTATCACAGCTCATCAGTACTGCTTAGACTCTGATCACTTCCTAACCCAGGATTGAAACCCGATCGAATTGGTGGCAGTTGGCGATTCTGCCCCTAGGCCACGAGCGTCCGGTAGAAAAGGGCAGGCTTTTTAGTGCGTATAAACACGCCCAATAGCTAGAGTTTTCTAATTCATTATTGAATGAGCGATGCCTATATGCCAGAGTAGCTACTGTTTACAAAGTCTCCCACTCTTCCAGAATGCTCGATCAGGGTGTGAGAGTGTAAATATTACATATCCATTTATATATATATATATATATATATATATATATATATATATATATATATAAATGAATGATTGTAGAAAGATTAAGTCTTCATAAAGTTTAAGATATTAAGAGGAAAACTGCATGTGAGAAATTAGTTACTTATTATGTTGTACCAGTCAGTTTGGGAGGTCAAACAAACACCCATACTAACCACAACACGATAAGTGCCTACTTGGGTCACATGACCATGCATGGAACCAGAAACAATGGACAACATATAATGACTAAGCATTATTATTTACTATTTAAAAAGTCTGTATCTTGTTCTATGTTTTAATTAACAAATGTGTTACACAAAATATAAGAGAATGGAAGTAACATTTATACAAAGAATAGACATTCATAACAAAAGTAACAAGACATTATTCTCTGTTATTTCAAATGTGCATTATTCTTTCCTATTTTAAAAGTTTGTGTCTTGTTCTATGTTTTAATTAACAAATGTGTTACACAAAATATAACAGAATGAAAGTAATTTTATACAATGAATAGACCATTTTAAGAAAAAAATAACAAGACATTTTTTCTGTCATTTCAAAATATGCATAATTATTTTATATTTTAAAAGTCTGTGTCTAGTTCTATATTTTAATTAAATGAAATAATAAAAATACTCTTTTCTCAGTACACTCAGCAATAAAGCCAAAATTAGACTTAATGATGCCAATATTTTTCTTTGTTGTTAATTTAAAAAAAAAACATTCTGCCATTTATTTTCTGTGCTTTGTATTTATACAATTTGTAAATGACTTCTCATAGAGGGAAATAAAGAATTAAAGTTTCCGAAATGTTTTGTTTGTTTTTAACAAGAGAATGACTTATTGACACATGGGAACATGCAGATTCTCAGAAAATATGAAATATAAAAAACAAAGGATTAAAACAAATATTTATTAGTCAAATTAAATCCCAAATGAATGGTGCATTTTATTGACTAAGAATCACTTTGTCTTTTGGTGATTGCAACAAAAAAGCAGACAACTTAAGATTCATCTCATTTTGCAAGGCTTGAAAAATTTGACTTAACAGTTTTTTTTTGCATTTTTCTTTAGTATTAAATAATAGAATACATACATTTGTTGATTGTACATATAAATATTAGTATAATAATATTTGTATATAAGAGTATGCATCAGTCAGTTAAGTGCCATACATGATACATGCTTGGGCAATCATGTCTCGAAAGAGACATAACTGACTGGGCAGAAGATTATCCTGCAGTAGGTTGCCATTGCTTTCTGTGGTAGACTGGTTGCCAACCAAGGTAATAGAACCCAATCTGTCCTGCTATTTAACCCATAACTGGAAGGAAGAGACAGATTAATACCTTTCCCAAGGGTATTTGCGCGTAAGTGAATACAATGAATTCAACTGGAATTCGTACTTGTCTAACCCTTTTCTCGTTCCGAGCTGATATCCACTCCATGCCAAAAACATATATATTCCATAATATATGTATGTATATATTTTATATCACTATAAGTGTTATTTTTAATGGCTACTTATATTTGAGTAGATACTCTTTTTATTTATTAAACAGTACTTTTTGTCTACTAGTGTGAATGTTTGAGAAATCTTATTCAAGAAAATTCATGTTCTCTGGCAGAATTTGAACCAGCATCCCTCTTGGCAAAGGTAGCTAGTAAAATCAGCATATACATATATATATATATATACACTAAAAAGTCTGCCTCCTTCCACCCATAGCTCAGAAGTAGAATTGCTGACGGATGCCAATTCGGTCGGGTTTCAATCCTGGGTAAAAAGCAAGCGGATGTCTAAATGTACTGATGAGCTGTGATGCAGCAAAACAGATCTGTTTGCGGATGACTATTTATGCTCTCACACCCTGATAATGATAATATACATGCTAAAAAGTCTGCCTCCTTCTACCAAGTACCCATAGCTCAGAGTTAGAATTGCCGACTGATGCCAATTCAGTCGGGTTTCGATCCTGGGTGAAAAGCAATAGGATGTCTAACCATACTGATGAGCTGTGATACAGCAAAACAGATCTGTCTGCGGATGACTATATATATATATACATATATATACTACTACTACTACTCGGTTTTTCTTCCCTGTCTTCCTCGTGTTCGAGGGTTGGAAGTTCTGCCATGCCATCCAGGTCTGATGTTCATTTGCCACCACCCCCGATCCATTGCCTGCTCAGGTTTGAGGCCAGTGCTTTTCAGATCCTCATTGATGCAGTCGATCCATCTTTTCCATGGGCGACCTCTAGTGTAGGAGCCCGGGATGACAATGCTCTCAACTTTGCTAGGCCACACATCTTGGTTCATGCGCTGAAGGTAGCCATACCAGTGCAGTGTGTTCCACCGAAGAACCTCCTCCACACTAGCCAGACCCAGTCTAGACCTCAATGAATGTAAGGGGTCCCTGTCAGAGAGTTTTGAGGCACAGATCCAGTGGATCATGGCATGATCACTACGGGCTAATCTGGCTATTTCCTCGGCCCTAACAGGCCATGTCTCACTAGCGTGGAGAAGGATGCACCTCACACACAAATTGTAAACATGGCCCCTGTTGTGCAAGGAGATGCCACAACATGTAAGCTTTCTCATTGCCCACCACAACACACTTCTTGGAACACGATCAAACGCTTTTTCCAGATCTACAAAGGCAAAATAAAGACTCTTTTTTTTACCGAGGTATTTTTCGTGCATCTGACATAGGATGAAAATAGCATCTGTTGTGACTCTACCTGGCATGAAGCCAAACTGCATCGAATCAATACTGACTTTAGACCTGATCACTGTTTCAAGTATGTGCTCGACAACTTTAAGTACCTGATCAATCAGTTTTAAACCACGGTAGTTTCCTCTTTCTAATGCGTCACCTTTACCCTTGTAGCAATTTACCATGTACGATAGGTCCCAGGTCTGGTATAGCAGACTCACTGATTATCCGATTTGTGAGATGAGCAATTGCTACCAGCAAGTCGTCGCTGGCTGCTAGGATCATTTCCACTATTATACCAGATGGACCGGGGGCCTTCCCTTTCTTCATCTTTTTACGTGCCTAAGCTACCATCTCAACAGTGATGTCAACGGGTGGGCCTTGGACAGGGTTTTCCTCAGGGAGACTGTTCCTGTCCCAATGGAACTCATCATTGAGGAGTCTCTTGTAGTGAGTTTTCCAGGCGTTAAGTTTTACCTCTTCATCAACAGCTAGATTTCCGTCATCATCTCACATGCATTTGTTGCTGACAATGTCCTGATTTTCCCATTTCATCCTCCTTGCTTCTTTGAAAAGTAGGTTTCACTGGTCATTGTTCTTCAAATTACCAAAATTCGCTTCCTGTGCTGATTTCCTAGCAGCATAGAAAACAGATTTGGCCTTCCTCTTGGCCACAAGATAATTTTCCTTATTGCCAACCTTTTGCCATTCCTTCCACAGCTTCCTTTTCTCCTTGATGGCTGCCTTGATTTCATCAGTCCACCATCATGTCTCACAGTGGACCACACCACCACCTTTTGTCCAGCCACAAACAGTGTCACAAACAGTCATCAGACAAGACCTCAGCTCCCTCCAAGACTCGTTCACACTAGTTGGATAAGTAAACTTTGTATTGAGTCACTGACATGTTTTTTGAACTGCTCCTGGATTTCAGGGAGTTTAAGCTTCTACACGTGTCTCTTCGGAGGAAAAGACATGGGTTTATAGATGGTGGTACACAGCTGAAGGTCACATACAAGAAGCTTGTGTTGGGTTACACATTCCTCGCCACCAATTACATTCACATTTCGGACATGTTTGAGATCTGATCGTCTGGTCAAGATATAATTGACCTGAGATTTTGTAGAGCCTGAACAATATGTCACTAACCTACTGTCTGATTTACGGAAAAATGTGTTAGTAACTGCTATGTCAGCAGTGACACACATATCGAGTAATCTCGTGCCATCTGCATTTCGTGCACCAATGCCATGACCACCATGCAGACCATCAAAACCATCTGGTGTTCTACCAACGTGTCCATTCAAGTCACTGGCGATCATCAATTTTTCCGTAACAGGGACCTGGGTGAAGTTACTCAAAAGTTTGGAGCAGAAAACTTCTTTCAACTACTCAGAGAGCCCTGTTTGAGGGGCGTATGCACTCCATATGCTTACTATCAGTTCCCCAATTATTAACTGCAGTTACATCAGCTGACTATCAATTCTTATAACTGAGAGCACCTTGTTGACCCACTTTTCTGCAATGAGTATACCAACACCACTGTACCCAGAGCTGTCACCGGACCAGTAGAATTTATAATGGCTATTCTTTCCAGGAATCGGTCTTGCCAAACCACCTCTCCAATGTGATTTCTGGATGGAGCATATATCAATCCTTCTTCTCTCTAGTGTCTTGACTACTTCCCCTGATCTACCACTCATGGTACCAACATTAAGGGATGCAATCCGAATCATGTATTGTTGTTGTGGGCTTTTACAGGATAACAGTCTGATGGGACCCACAACAGAGTGACCCACCCTACCACGAACGACACCTTCACTATTAGTTCCGGACTCGTTATTACTGACTATATCTGGATTTGACATGAGATATGAAATTGAGGAAAATTTTCATGGCTGGATGCCCTTCCTAACGCCAACCCCTCCAAAGGGACGGGTATTTGTCGAGTCACCATCTCACCATGGTTCGCCACTAACTGGAGTGATGTGCTTGTCCGTTGTCAAGTAGATGGTCATCCTCACAACCACATTGTTCTCTGAACCACTACCACTCTTACGTTGGACGCCACATGAACTACTGCTACCCAAGGGAATAGCAGGATAGTTTATCAAGGTTTACTCCTCTAGATCTGCAGAGTTGTCTTCTCCATTAGCGTCCAAATGCTATTTATTTGTGATCAGCACTATGTAAGTCACCGACCAAGGTCGACAGACCCCACTCAACCGGGATTTGAGTCAGTTTGGTTACAAGGCGCCAAACACTCGCCTGAGACTACCTTTTACAACGGGTAAAATATATATATTTTAGTCTTACTAATATATATATATATATATATTAGTTAGAGTAAGAATAAATAGAGTAAAAATTCACAGGTTGTAGCATTTACTTTTTAAAAGTGAAGTGCTCAATACAAAGTAGAGCAATATATTATTGTAATATTTTTATCATTAGTGATTATAATAAAACATTTTACATCACTACACAAATGCTTTCAAGTTTCAGTAATATGAATTGTACTTTGTCAGGTGATGGTTGGTAACTAGTGAAAGAAATCATTCTTATGAAAATTTAAAAACAATGCATTACCTGTTTTCTGACAGTTAAACATGGGGGAGTGCATAAGGTCAGAATTAAAAATGTACTTGTGGGTATGTCTTGATTAACCAATTGAAAGTCAGATCTAAAGTAAATAGAAAACTAAGGTTAGAGAGTGGAGGTGGGTGAGTTATCTTAAACTGGCACTTAGTTTTGTATGATGATATGGCACCGATAAATGTGTCATGCATGTAGCTGAATATTTAAATTAAGTAAAACAAATAAAGTAATTATCTGTAGATGAAATTATTATTGCGGATTATGTTATTATTTTTGTTTAGAATATTACCCAAATATTAATCTACGCCCAGGCTTTTTCCCTATTTCACCTTTCTTAACAGAATTACTACTCTCCCAAACAAACATACACAACAGTATCAAGAAATCAAAAGAAACTGGTTGAATCTGTCAACACAGCAATAAAGACAGTATCTCCACACGTGACAGTAATTAACGTAATTTTCAGTTAACAGTATGAAAATAGCATTCTCTGAATTCTTCCAGTTGCTAAGGACATTTTGTTTTGTCATTAGTCATTATTAGTTACTTTGTTTAATAAATTCATTTGGTTCTTGCCTTGAAAAAGTCCAAATTGGATGAAACTTGTTGGCAACTATCACAGTTTTCCTATTGTCTATTACATTTATAAATATTGCATTTTTCTACAACATAATTCTGAGAAATTTTTCATAATTATATATATATAATGGTACACCTATTTTAGTAAATCACCTTTCCTTTTGTGTTCTATTGGTGAGATGTAAGTTCCACTGAAGCAGCTTCTTTCTATAAACCACTGCTTTGTACAACCAACTCCATCTTAATCTGTTCATGCCTAGTGTTGACTGCTATTTTCTTGATATATCCTTATAAACTATGCCACTTATTCTGTAACTCTATATCTCAAGTGGCTCTAAGGTCTTGTACAGGCTGAATATCATTTTAAAAAATTAATGGTTGTTTGCATGTGAAGTCCAGTGTACATTCATTCATAATTTGCAGTCTCAATCCCTTGCATTGTGTTTTTGGAGGGAATTTTTAACAATGTTGTATATTATCCAGAACATTATTATGTTGTGTATTATCCAGAACATTATTCTGCAACAGAAAGATAATGTGCTGTTATTGAAGAATATTACCTACCCACATGTTGCTTGTCCTACTCAACATACTTTGCAATGTTTGACAAGTTCCCTGGCTAGCATGATTGCCAGATCTGTCCCCCCATTGAATGTGCATGAGACATGATTGGATCACACATTACTTATTTAATTAGCCCACCTACAACTCGTTTTTTATACTAAAAGAGGGAAGTGGTATGAAGTTATGCTTATTAGGATTATATTTGCCACATGCCAAAATGTTTGTTTGCGAAAGTGTAGGCCTGCATTCATGACTAAACATCATCTATGCTATATTAATATGCAATCAGACTAATGTTGATACTCTCCTTATTTTGGAACATGCACATGTATTGATCCGGACAACAATGATTTTAACAAATGGAATGTTTTAACTATACTTTTCTTGCCTGAATTTCTTTAAAATGAACTGTTTTTTTCTTTACAGCATATAAACTTGATATACAAAAAAATCTAGTTGTATTTTACCAACAAATGTGGTTTGTTTTGAAATATAACATTTTTTTAAATGACTGATCTAGGCGTGTTTTTCCCTGAATAGGTTGCCATTTCTTTCTGTTGTAAACTGATTGCCAGCAGAGGCTATAGAACCCAATATGTTCTTCTGTTTAACCCATAACTGGAGGGAGAAGTGATGGATTCATACCTTTTACAAGGATATTTGCATGCAAGTGAATGCAACAAATTCAAATGGAATTCAAACTCATCTTTACTGATTTCCACTCAGAGCCAATATCCATTGCACCACAACATACATCCCACATATATATATATATATATATATATATATATATATATATATAGTGTATCAAGGCAGCAGATAATTTTCTAAACATATACTGTTAAATATAAGAGACAATGAATGTCTATTATGTTTAATCATGAGCTGTTCTAAACATTGTATTTTGGCTTTAATTTCAGGTGAAAATAAAGACAAAAATTCTCCAACATTTAAATGATTTTTTATTAAATTGGTTCTAAGCTTTCAGCTCACATGAGCCATCTTCAGAGAGGTTACAAGGACGTTAACATAAAAACATCCATCATCAAAGACGATTTTATCTGGTGTTGACATAAAACTTTGTCTTTGATGGTGAATGTTTTTATGTTAACATCCTTGTAACCTCTCCAAAGATGGCTCATGTGAGCTGAAAGCTTAGAACCAACTTAATAAAAAATTATCTCCAGAATTTTTGTCTTTATTTTTACCTGAAATTAAAGCCAAAATACGATATTTAGAACGGCTCATGATTAAACATAATAGATATTTATTGTCTCTTATATTTAACAGCATATGTTTAGAATATATATATATATATATATATATATATATTACTTCAAACTCTATTACAGTAGATAGACACTTCATATTGTAAATAGATTCACTATGTTTATTTATAACTCTGTTTATTGATATTCGCATTTCTAATACACACTGTGTATAGTGTCCACTCTTATGACATTCAAAGTAATATAAAAAATAAATCCTAGATTAGAAATAAATACATTAATTATTAAAATAATAAATATACTGATTAATACATAAATGGAATGTCTACTCAAATACGGATATCCACTACCAATAATATTTTGGTGATAAAATGCATTGGATTAATAAATAAAAAAAATCTATTACTTTTTTTAGAAATGACTTTCTTTGTTAGGATATGAAACAGAATATATATATATATATATATATATATATATATATATATATATATAGCATAGTGATGATCCACGTATACTGTCTTAATATGTATAGGAAAGAATATTAAAACGTTTTGAGTTTAAAAATGTGTTTTTTGACAGTATTTGTTTATTTCTACTATTATATTTTATATTTCAGACCACCCTCGGTCCTTCATCAGAAACAAATGATTTTAAAATCATGATTTTAAAATCCTTTTTTTCTGATGAAGAACTGAGGGCGGTCTGAAATATAAAATATAATAGTAGAAATAAACAAATACTGTCAAAAAACACATTTTTAAACTCAAAACATTTTAATATTCTTTCCTATATATATATATATATATATATATATATATATATAATTGATATACTTGTAAAGGTAAACTATTCAATTTAAAACAATTTCATATAAGAAATATCAAAACAGAAAAAATCAAACAGAATATTTCATTTTTTCCTGAATTGTTGAATTATTGGTGTATGCATTTTCATTTATTGTCATCCAGCTATATTATCTGTAGATCTAATCTTGAGTAAGTTGAGGCACTTATTCAGGTTATTTTAATGTCAGTCAGTTAAGTGTTATAGATGATGCATGCTTGGGTGATCATGTCTCAAAAGTGAATAACTAGGCAGAAGATTCTCCCACAGTAGGTTGCCATTACTTTCTGCAGGAGAAGGGTTGCCAACCCTATAGAGGCCAATCTGTCTTGTTATTTAACCATAACTGGTGGGAGAAGAGATGGATTAATATATTTCCCAAGGTTATTTGTGCATAATGTAATGAATTCAACTGGAATTCAAACTCAGCTCTCCGATTTCTTGTTTTGAGCCAATATTCACTGAACCACAATGCACATTCCATGTAATTCTCCTTAATATCTATCTCTATATAGGTATATATGTATGCACATGTGTATTTATATACCTGGTATGTAGGCTATGTGAGGATTTTAGAACAGATTCTTATCTTGTCAAAATAACTACCATAATTTATTGTGACTGCTAGTCCACACATTCATTGTCAGGGTGAAAATCCCAGCACAAAAATTCCCAAGTAAAAAAAAACAGGATGAGATTTCAAATATTTTAAATCTCGGAATTTTCTGGGATAAGAAAATCCTGGAATGAAAACTCTTAGGATTTTGGGAAATGTATCTAAAAGAAATATTTTGTATAAAGTTCATAATGTTATTAATAATTATACATTATTATAAGCTCTTTTCTTTTTCTCATAAATCCTCTGCTAAAATTTTAATTTATTTAAGACCTCTTATAAAAATCTCTTAATATTAAAAGTATGTTCAACAACTAAGTTATTTAGTTATTTCTCTGCTTAGTCAAAAACATGCCTAAAATAGAAAATGTACTGTGTATGCTTCATCTGAAGTTGCAGGAATTAACTTATGTAGGGCTTCATTTTTTTAATTAGCTTCCATTAGCTTTTCAATATTTTCACTTCATTGTTCATCTTAATGTAATTCCTAAATAGTTTGCTATAAAAGATATTTTTCTTTTAAATGTAAAAGGGACATTTTCCTTTAATGAAATTTTGAATTTAAACATACCTATAATAATAAGTTGATAGATTCAATAATTAAATAAATTACTATATTACTGAGGGGATTTTAATTTTGAAATATAATATTTTTAGAGTTCTTTAAGTAAAAAAAAGCTGTGCATTTATTGAATATTTTAAAAAATTTCCCAAATTTAAAAAATTTTATACCAGGATAAAAATATCAGTATTTTGACCTCCTAGTCAGAATTCCTCATTAGATGCCAAATTTGTTCATCCTTTTCTGCAGGTGTGCTGTCAGATCATTATAAAGATCTCATTCATCAACTCTTCCACTTTTTTATCTCTGCTGGCAGCCTCCTCTTCTTCCATATCCTCCCAGAGGATATCATCCTCAGTGCCACACATAGAATTTGCAATTCAGCACATTTTAAACCCCCTAATGATGGTGGCTGGGTTAACAGCTGCTTAGGCTTCTTTGATTCAGCCAGTGATCCGTGTGTTCTGTTTCACTTTCAAATGTTACGTGAACGATTTAATGCAATAAATGTCCATGACTTGCAATTGAGTGATCAGGCCCCCACCCTAGTATCATGATCAATTCAGTACTGTTTTTCTCTAGGATTACTTTGACCTTTGGCATTCTATGACACCAGAAGGTATCAGGGTCTAACATCCTTCTGTTTGTGGAGTGACGGCAACACACCGTTCTGAACCAGTCTTGAGTTAGTGCTTGTCTATCCAACCTTTGGGATGACACCTGGACTCCACCTTGCCATTTGATCTTATTAGGCAAATTTTTACTCTTAAAAATTATGTAGAGCTTCATTTTTGAGCCATCTCTATAGGCACCCAACATAACTGTAAATTTATTTTTTTCATTACCAGTGGATTTTATGGTAATGCTGTTTCCTTCAGGTCTAATATTTGGGATGGTGGTAAATCAAAGGTTAAAGGTCTCTGGTCTGTATTGCCGATATTTTTTATGTCATGGTTGTGTTCTTTTCTTACGTTCAGCACAAAGTTTTGAAATTTTGTAACTTTTTGGTCTTTATTATGAGGCAATTTCTGTGCAATTGAGGTTCTTCTCTAGATGGAGAGGTTGTTCTTCTTCATGAACTTGTAGCACCATTTTGGAGAGGCTTTGAAAGTTTCCTTAACATATTTTTCATCTTTTTCAGAACTAACATTTTATATCTATAGTGCTGATGGCAAGCCCGGCAGCCTGTCTTTCTGAAATTTCCTCCACTAATTCTTTTTCCATTTGAGAATACTTGGCCTCTTTTCCTCTACAAAGGTTTTGCTGATAAAATTTTTCTCTTGTTTTTTTTTTCTATAATCTTATATTTGCTTCATGTATATCATACTTTCTTCCCACTGCATGATTTCTCACTTGTTCTGCCACAGCAATAACTTTTCTCTTGAATTCACTGGGGTAACTTGTTCTTCTTGAATTCATTTTTATCCAAGAGTGTTGTAGAGTAGGAATAAGAGTAGGTAAGAATAAAGTCTGTTATTTTTGAGAGAATGTTGCAAACTGCTTGTCATTTAGCTTATAAACACAGGTTTTAACAATATCTGTTTCCACCAAAATAAACTTTCTTATTCCAATAGTCTCAACCAATCAGAATGTATCATGTTGGAGCAACATAGTGGTACCCATAGTTCATCACATAGCCAAAAGTTTTTCATAAAAATGATTTTAAGCAGAGGATAATATTATTCAAATTTAGTTTTATGATCATTTTTATTTTATTTTACATTTTTAAGTATTGTTAGGTACATATGATTGTATCTGACATCTTTATGTGGTTGCAAATGCTGAAATGTTAGTGTCAGTTTGTTGTATCTTTGTGGTGAGTAGTCATTTTGCAATTGAAATCAACACATGAAACAGTAAGTTTTTAAAGATTTTTTTTATATGCACCCCTAATTTTGCTTATTATTTTTTTAGAAGAAATGTGTATTATACATGGGGAATTATGGTTTATTGTTATAAAGATTTGTACACATAACTTTCTTGGGTATTTTCATAGCAGGTTTATTCACTATATTGACCTTCAGCTTCAATCACTGCTTCAATTCAGAATCAGAAGCATTAGCATACCTTAATTAAATGGTCTTTATTCACACTTCAGACATTGTCTTGATAATGGCAGCCACCAGAAATGTTTATTAACCATTCTCTAACAATACTTTAACTTTAGCAGCTCAGGGGATTGATATCTGGTGAGTTTTGAGGCTACATGTTAGGCATTAGATGATCGTAACAATTGCTGCTTATCCATTCTTTGGTTACTTGAATTTTATTAGGAGGTGCAGAGTCTTGCTTAAATATGGATGGTCCTCTATTGTCTACACTTTTTATTTAGACCTTAACAAATGCTTCAAGTATTTCAATGTCATCATCATCCTTCAACTAACCAATGAAAATCCATCGACAATCCCACCCTACACAACACAGTCAAGCATTGCTGCACTGAGATCCTGATGCTGTGGGTGGATGTCATGGACCTCTTTTGATGGCTAATACAGACATGGCTCACTGGCTCTAAATCAGGGTCTTTTTTATATACAAAGAACCATCTTAAGAAAGACTGCCAACCAATGCTGAAGACCTCTTCTAACCACTAATGGCTTCTACCCATTTTCATTCACAAGACTTGGGTCAAACTATGGTATGGTTTTCAGGCATTTTCCAAAAATGTCACATGATGGCATCGTCTACTTCAGGCTTCACCTTCCTGACAAATTGACATGTTGAGATTTGAACCCACAGTTCATGGTTAGAAAGCAAACATTCTAACCACTCGGCCATGCCCATTATTCCAATTGAGCCAATCCAAACTTTTAAATTTCAAACACCATTGAGATTGCTGGAAGCTTAGTATGTATAATTGTTGGGATACTGTGTCTGTTTGTAACCTCTTGTTAATTCTTCTGTTGCCCCTTTTGGTTATGATCAAGAGAAAAAAACAAGGCATTTCATGTTTGGAGATTTTATCCTTTGCACAGATCAATTGATTCTCCTGCATTCATGCATAATCTTCCCTCTCTACACCATATGCAATTTATATCAGATGTTTTTGTGTATCACAGTTCTGACTGATCCACCTGCAATCACAATTAACCATAACAAGTTTCTCTATTTTTTCAAAGAAGTTTGAATCAGAAATTCATCCCCAATCAGTAGAGTTTATCATACATTAAGCTATTATGAAAACAGAAAAGTAGCTCTCAAGACCCTCACACATACAGGCATATCTAAATTAGATCTGTCATGAGGAAAGTATTAATGAACATTATAGACTACTAAACCTGTTCAAGTCTGTTCATATGTGATACATGCTTGAAGGATTATGTCATTTTCAAGACATGACTGACTAGGCAGAAGATTCTCCCGCAGTAGATTGCAATTACTTTCTGTATTAGACTGATTGCCCCCAAGGCTATAAAATTAAATCTGTCCTGCTATTCAGGCAGAGGTAGAAGTGATAGATTAATATCTTTCCCAAGGGTATTTCTGTGTAAGTAAATGAAACAAATTTGACCAGAATTTGAACTCAGCTCATCGATTTCTGATTCTGAGCTGATATCCATTATGCCACAACACATAAGCTGATATCTATTATATCACAATTCACATGTTATACATACACACACACAAAAACCTAATTATTCTTCTATATGCAGATATTTGTTCACATATGTATGCAGAGAGAGAGAAAAAAAAAACAAGAATTTTGTAATTTGAGAATGAAACTGCTTTCAATCCTAAAATGTAATTTTTCAATAAAATGTTTAAATTAAAATATATTTTCTTTAGAGCATTTAAACAGAGGTTTATTATTTTAGTTTTATAAAATGCTATATATATATATATATATATATATATTTATTTATATTTTCTCGACACATATAATAATTATTTAATTATTGCATGTCTGTAGATATCTGCGTATGTGATTAAAAATGCTTCTTTTTATTGTAGTGTTTTTGGTAATGTACTGTCAGCCATTTGTTTACATATCCAGTATTTCTTCAATGTTTTGAATGTATTTTAATCAAAGTTTGTCTTTCCAATGCATACTATCTGTCAAATATTGATTGTTTGCATTATTTTAGGTGTGTTAGATTGACAATGTGTTCCAGTGATGGATGGAGCCTGTCTGAAATACTGACAAATATGAAACATTAATAAAACGGATCAACAACAACAAAAAAAAAAAGCAAACAATGATTTCTGTTTTTAATGAAACATATATAAAAAAGAGTTCCTTTCTAAAATGTCTTGAATTGTTAATATAATTTTATGCTGTTTCTTGTATTAAACTAAATTTGATATCACTAAATGCAAATGAAAAGAAATGACTATATACCATTGAAATGGTGTAACAAAATCCCCAACAAAAAGGCTCACTTGTATCAATAATTATTGTTTTCATTTATTCTTAACAAATTTGCATGTTATTAAAAGTAGAATATGAGAAACAGAAACTGGATCCCACTCTTAAGTGAATCATATTTTCCTTTGTTATTTTTCTTTGCAAAGATTATCACAAAATTCTTAGTAAAGTACACAATATCTACAACTCTCCTTTTACCACCACAGAGGAACTTTCCTATTTTCCATCAGCATAGATCACACTAGTCTCCCAGAAAGCAATACACTTTGCCTCCATCAAATCAATAGTTATATCTACTGCTGGGAAAGTTAAGTCACTGTGTTGGGCCAGGAAGTTTTTTCTTATCAGAATTCATCTTGTACATATAGAGATCTAACATTCATCTATGCATTGAATACTGTTGCCATATCTAGTCAGTGCTTCTGCTATTCATCTTGAAGTTCTCGACAAAATCCAAAGGTAGATTAGCAATGATTTGGCAGCTTGACTTCAGTCCCTTTGTCGCTGATGGGATGTGACTTCCCTCTGTCTTTTCTACAAATATTTTTATAGTTTCTGCTCTGATGAGCTTCTCTCCCTAGTATCCCAACTACAGAAATTTATTTGTGCTACTAGAATGGCAACTAGGCCCCCACCTTTTTACCATCAAAACAGGCAAATGTAAATGCCACTTATACTCTATCAGTTTCTTTTCTTGCACTTCAAACCTGTGAAATTCCCTTCCATGTACTTGTTTCCTTGATAGCTATAATCTCCAAAAGTTTAAGTGCCGTGTCAATTGCCATCTTTTATCTCCCTGATTCACATCTTTCTCTTATCCTTTATTTGACATCTCCTGTACCTTGTTCTTTTTTTTCTTCTTTCTACTCCCCTTCCACTGTAATCCCCTGTGCACCAGTGGCAGTACTGCCTTGCTTGGGGTGTAATGATTAAAATAAAAGAAATCTTTGAAAAGATTATGGAATTTGCACACTATAAAAAGGTAATCACTTAAATTTTTTTTTAATTTAATCTAAACTTATTTATAAATGAAACTTTGTCTGTGTGTGTGTGTCCGTTACCTATAGACTCCGAAACGACTGAACCGATTTTCTTGAAAATTTACACAGTTGTACCATAAGCATCTGTTCTTAGCTAGGTTTTGTGTCGAGGTACCCCCGATAAATATCGAAAATCAATAATCGAAAAAATCAAGTTATAGAAGGAGTGGTCTGATTTTAATCAAATTTGATACACTCATAGACAAAGACATAAGAAATGATATTCAGAAGTTTCAAGGTTGCAGTTCTTACAATAGTGCAGAAAATCAATAATATATATATATATATATAAAAGGCAAGATGTTTGTGTGTGTGTCTGTTTATCTGTCTGTATGTTCTTTATATAAATCCACAATTTTTATCCGATTCTCACCAAACTTCACACAAATATTCTTTAGGCTGAGTCTGAGATCCACGACCATGGATTAGTTTTAAAGCTTTCATTACACCTGAGAAACGCCAGGCTATACTGCTAGTAGTAAATAAACTAATAACAGATAAGATGCAAAATTATTTTTTATTTAATAGTCTAACATACTAGTTTTCATAAAATATCCTTCAAATAAACCAGATTAAATTATTTAATTTAATAGTATATTTTTTCCAAGCCATGTAAATGAAAATATTATGACATAACCAAATATTAATGAAAAAATTACGGAATTCATTGAGAAAAGAATTTGAATTATTATTTTTATATGAACCTTAATTCTTTCAGTATGTATTTCACTAATTTAAGCTCTTTAAATTCAATATGCTTAAACTTGCTCCAGAAATATCAGCTCACAAAATACCACTGTTTGTGATCAAAGTCTCACTATTCATGTGACTTCTTGCATTGTTTGTAATGATCTCATCAGATATTGCAGCATATACATGGAGAGAGTATTTGTCTGAATCTTATTTTGTTGAAGAAGTTCATGATATGCAATACCCTTCCAATCCTGCTAGACACACAGCATCACCTTCTTTGAATGTTGACTTGCTTTTGGAGTAGTTGATAATGACTCATTTTGACTTTGCTAAGAAAATTAAATAAAAATTACCCTTCTAGTTCTGGACACATTTTATCAATTGTTACCTTATCTAATTGGGAACAGTATTTGTCTGAATCTGAAATTTGTTGAAGGAGTTTGTAATATACAATGCCTTTCCTAATCTAAGCAGATACACATCACCTTCTTTAGATGTTGACTGGTTTTTGGTGGGGTTCCTTGGGAAGCTGGAGAAAGAGGAAACCAGTCCTACACAATTCTTTTGTTTAGAGCTAATGCTTTTGATTATTTATAGTCATGACCTATGGTTTGCTTATTCATATAATTTACTATTTCAAATTTATTCTTTTATTCATGTATATTTCATTTATTTATTTGTTTTGTGTGTTTCTTCTGCTTTAGATTTTGGTATTTGAAATAGATTTAGGTTGTGTGATTTTTATTTAGTCTTTTTCGTCATCACGTGGTTGTCAATAAGGTAGTAGTTTTTGTGCCTTCACCATTCATCTATGCATTGCATAATGTTGCCATATCTAGTTGGTGCTTTTGCTATTCATCTCGACAAAATCTGAAAGTGGATTGGCAATGTAATTGATCTCAATTTGGCAGCTCAACTTTAGCCACTGACAGGATGTGACTTCCCTCTGTCTTTTCTATAAATATTTTCATGGCTTCTGCTCTGATGAGCTTTTCTCTCTGGTGCCCCAACTGCAAAAAATTTATTCAAACTGCTAGATTGGCAACTAGGTTCCACAATTTTACCATCAAAATAGCCAAATGTAACTGCCACTTCTACTCTATCAGTTACTTTTCTACTACATTTGTACATATTATTGTACTTCTATATTCCTTTGCCTTATTTGGTTGATAAGAACTTATAAAACTCTGAATTAATGCGAAATGTGTTAGAAAACCATATTTGAAATCTTTTCCTTACACCAGATATGTGTGTGAAACTGTAATCTATATCAAAAATTAACCAACATTTGTATTCTGTAGATGTCTGTATAACCATTTCCTTTTGGTATTGTTCAGTACTTACTAAATTGATTTTCACATTACTAGTGTTAATGATATCCATGAATGACTATCATTGACATTAGTTGGAACTAATCTCTTGCCAAGTAAAGAAAGATATGTGTAACAGGTGTCACAGGACCTCCATCCAGCAACTGTTTGCATCAAACAAAATCCGTTTAAGGGACATGAAATGTTAAGGACATTAAACCAGTGTGATCAGTTAGGAAACATAAAACAGGAAATGAATAAGTTAAATATTTTAGATGTATGTGAAAGTAGATGGGAAAATAAGGAAGATTTTGACTATGACATACACAAGATCATATATGACAGCAGAGATAAAAATGTGCGTATGAGTAAGACTCATACAAGGTCAAAGCATGAAGAAATGTGTTTGAGCATACTACCAAATATCTGATCAAAATACTCTAGTTAACCTGAAAAAAAAAGCCTTTTAATATATCCATATATGCAGGGCTGATGTAAGGGGTTTATGGACCCCACAAAATCTATGATGCAGGACCTCCCCACTAAATATATCATAGCTTTCTCACTCTACAACATCCCAATTTTCATAAAGCAGTATACATATAAAATACAAATTTTATTATAACCTAATTTTCTACAACAAGGGATCATATGCAGTATAGGTGAAGAATTCAAGTAGAAAAATTGAAAATAAATACAATGTATCTAAATAAAAATTAGAGACATGTCATAATAGATCATTCCTTCTTAAATAAATCAAAAATGTTTTGTGGTGATTTTTAACATCAGCTTCAATTTTTTTCTTGTTAAGAAGTTGAATAATTTTTATGCATTCACCATTATGGATAAAAGTAAATGTTATAGTGTGTTGCTCTGAGATTTGGCATTAACAAAACAAATTTACAGATTTAAGTGAAAAAATGGAAAACAGCACAAAGTATGGAAAAATCAAAAATTCAAACTTGGAACCTGTTGTTGCCTTGTTAGGGGCCAGAAATACAAACACAAAGAAGAAATAGTGTTGAACAAATATATTAACAAAGTACAGTAGTACAAAACATACCAAATGAGAAGGTCACCAGCATGACTGTTTGGTCTGGCAGTCAGAGCTATATGCTGGAACAGAATTCTGCCAAAAAGCAGAAACTGCTGCTTATTTATATTTGGAAGAGTTCATGTGTGCATAGGCAAATTACCATAACACCCTCCTCTTAAGTATCAACTCCACAGGAGTCTTAATACTTTTTTATCTTTGGATTAATAACAATAAAGTTCATCATTTTTCTTTTAATCCTTAAAAGGCTATGTTCCAGGGTTGCTTGCAGAATTGGCATGTCAAAAGTATCGTAAATGGCTTTCATGACTTCTTTTTCCTCAGGAGGACTGCTGTCAGTATCATTCAAAAGGCATTTTCTAATTGGTTTAAATGTTTTTTGCGAGTAAACTGTAGACTGTTAATTATGTAGACCATATTTCCTACTCTTTTCGCAATTGTACCCATTTCCCAGGAAGATTTATTATCTCAAAATATCTGAAAAAAAAAAATGTTCTTTCTGGGTTGGTAGTGTTTGATAGGTGCTGTCTTTGTTCATCCAGGTTTTGTTTGTTTAGGAAATAGCTTATCAAACATAGACCTGATTATACATGCAAACATTACCTCGGCTGGGGGTAATCAAGATGATGTGCTGTTGTGAGATGTAATTCTATACATCTGAAGGAACTGTTGTAGAGCTTTTTCTGTGGGTGTGCCTCTAGCTTTCTTCAGGAATCTTTTCAGCATGTCAATGAAATGCTCAGCCTGTTTGCTGGACATTGGGTGACACGGAGTGATCATGATATGATTGATCTGGAAAGTCTCACAAAAATCCATAAAATCGCTGGACATAAATTGTGTCTCATTGTTAGACACTAAACAATCTACAAGCCCAAATCTGGCAAACAGTTTGTGTAGGAAATTGATTTTCACTTCTGTAGTGGGATTTCTACATCTAAGAACTTCAGGCTACTTAGAAAAAATATATACTACTATAAGATAGTAGAATCTGTCTAGTGAGCCTACAAAATCTATATAAATTCAAGACCATGGTCAGTCCATTTTGGGCCAAGAACTATATTTGATTAGAGGTGCCTTAGCTGCCAAAGCACAGCATTTACAGGATTTTTCAATGTTTTCAATATCCTTACCCATGTTTGTCCAGTATACATAACTTGTATAAGGCTTTTCATCCTTGTAACCCCTGGGCAGCCAGCATGGAAATCTTTCAGAATTCTTTGTAGTATTGTGGAAATGTCGTCTCAATCACTATATAGCAGTACTTCATTGCATAGAGAGAAAATATCTTAAGTTTGTTTATCCACTTCACAAATTTTGATTTTGGTTTTCCTGATAAACTCATCATTTAGAGCTTCTCTTTTGATTTGATTGAAAGTTACAGGAAGAACCCTTACTGTGTTGCATAATGTGATTTTAAATTCTCCTTTTGTTTGAAGAGAAGCAATCACAGTATCAAGAAGTTCTCTGTGTTTTGGGA
Organism: Ascarosepion bandense; assembly: GCA_037127315.1. Classification (NCBI taxonomy): domain Eukaryota; kingdom Metazoa; phylum Mollusca; class Cephalopoda; order Sepiida; family Sepiidae; genus Ascarosepion; species Ascarosepion bandense. The sequence goes on along the minus strand of JBBBDQ010028774.1, from coordinate 103,814 downwards.
TTAGTCTGGACAGTCTGTCAGTATGAGAGAGTTTTTTAGAGGGTATGAACTCCATTTTAAAGTTTTTGTTTAAAAGTATTATTCCCCATCTCCGCAGTCTATTTGCTGTATGCCTAGGCAGATATTTTCTTTAACCTAAGATCATCAGTAACAGTTTATGGTCCTTCTGCAATGTAAAGTGTCTATCGGAAATGTACTGGTGAAATATTTTACTGTGAAAATAATCCCTAACAACTCCTCAATTTGTGAGTAATTCTGTTCTGCAGGAAGAAGTGTTCTCAATGCATGAGCTGTTGGTTTGTAAAATCCATCTGGCTTCTTGTGCATAATATATGCTCTAATGCCATATAGACTGGCATCACTGGCAATTATAATGTCCAGGTCTGGGTTATAGTAAGTGAGAAACAAGACTTCCTTTATTTTGACAAATATTTCTTGGCATTCAGGTGTCCACTCCCAATCCTTGTCTTTTTTCAGAAGTTCGTTTAATGGAGCATGTAAGTTGTGCATATTCAGAATAAACACCTGGTAGTAGTTTGCCGATTCTAAGAAACTTTGTAAGATAGAGATGTTTTCGAGAGCTGGCATGTCCTTGATTGCTGTAGCTCATTCTGGATCTGGTCTTATGCTATCTTTATCAATAATGTGTTTGAAGCATTTAATCCTCTCAAAAAAAAGTCACATTTAGATTCTTTCAGTTTGAACCTGTACTCCTGAATTCTTGAGAAGACTTTATAAACATATTTTTTATGCTGTTCTACACTTTGACTGATCATTGATATGTTGTTCAAATATGCAACCACAAAGGCAAGGTCACTCAGCATAGTGTCCATTAGTTGTTGAAAAACTGCTGGCACAAACTTTATCCCAAATGGTAGATGTTCAAACTTGTACAGCTCATGATGGATATTGATACAGGGCAACTTAGAGCATTCTTCCTCTACTGGTGTTTGAAGATACTTGTCACTGATGTCAATTTTTGAAAAACATTTAAATTTTACCTACATTTAGTTTTGCAAAAATTTCTTCATGCCTTTCTTTAAGTGCCACATTAAGCTCTGTCAAAAAAATCGGTACAGACCTGGATCTCCTTTGATTTTTTTCTTCACATAGATGGTTGGTGAAGCCCATTGACTGTACACAGTTTTTGACAAGACACTGTTTCTTTTGAGTCTGTTGAGTTCTTTATTTATTTGTAGTAAAGAGGCAAAAGGCACATTTCATTTTTCTTAAACACTGGAATGAATGCTTTTTTTTCTTTCTTGAAAAAACATGAATTCTCTTAGTTTAGTGGCTCGTGTTCAAGTTCAGTGTAAGTTAGTTACACTTTTTTTTTCCATTCAGTTTCTTTTCCTGGATTAACAAGTACCGTTGAATAGAACAAAATGTGATGAAAATAGAGTTTTTTTTTATTCCCTTTTCTTTTATGGATTGCCAAGTACTGTTGAATAGAACAAAATGTGATGAAAAATAGAATTCCATGCATTCAATGTTGAACCAATAATGACAATTTCCATGCAGTCCTTTTGGGGTCTTCAAGAGTCCATAAGAGTCCTCATCCCCAAGTTGTTGTGGCCTTTTTAGTGGCCAGAAATAAAGACAAAAAGAAGCAATAGTGTTAAATATATTAACAAAGAACAGTAATACAAAACATATAATAAATGAGAAGGTAACCAGTGTGACTGACTATTTGGTCCAGCTGTCAAATTTGCTGGAATAGCCTGACACAAAGCAGAAACTGCTGCTTATTTATAGTTGGAAGAGTTCATGTGTGCATGGAGAAATTACTGTAACAGAACCCATAATGACCATGCTGAAAAATGGATCCAATGGTGTTTGGCAAACAACTAGGTAGCAGCCAACATCTGGTTTCAAGAACATCCAAGACTTACATGGATATTGAGAAAGTTAAGAGGAGAAATGAAGAAGTAAATAGACTACATAATGATTAATAAGAGATTCAGGAATGAAGTTTTATAATGTAAAACATCCAAGTGCCAAATGCAGAAGAGAGTAACTTCAATGAAATATAACCTTAGAATGAATGTAGGGAACTTGATGAGAGACAAGGCAGACTTCTGGATGACTCAGATTTAAAAGAGAACTATACAGACAGTGTTAAAAGCAAAAAAAAAAATGAATTAGAATGGAAATTTAAAGTGAGAGACATTAAGGAAAAGGAAGTGGATGACATGAAATTCTTAAAATGATGAAAAAAGAGCATCAAACAATGCCAAGGTATGGTACATAATATAGGACATTATGCAAAGAAATCAGAAACAGATACAAGCATAGAACAAAGAAATAACTCAATGAAAAGTGTGCTGAAATAGGAAGAATGATCATTACAAACAATACACATAAAAAGAATAAGAGAAACAACAGAACAAAAGATGTACTCAGCAACAGGATGCATATAAACAAAAAAGAAGGTAATGTTGATAATAGGGAAAGGAAAATGGAGCAACTATATTGGAAAACTCTTCCAGAAGGAAAGAGAAAAACTCACATTGCACAAAAATATGGAAGGATCAAAAATATTAAAGTCTGGAGCGAAATCTGCACAGGTCAATTTGAACTGGAACAGTGCAACAGAACCAGCTGTAATTGTAATAGAGATGCTAGCAACTTTAGATGATTAACAAAATTTGCAGACATAATAAATAAAACATACAATAATGATGATATACTAGAAAATTTAAATAGATTCATTTTCATAGCTCTTCATAAGAAGCTAGGTGCAAATGACTGCAAACTCATATATAATGAACTATGAATTCTGATAGAACAGAGTGGATTTGTAAAAAACACCTGAACAATGACTGCAATATTTGTGCTCAGAATGATAACAGAAAAAGAAGGTAATGTTGATAATATTGATACAAATGCAAAAGGATTTATATCAAAGTTTTATAGATTATTCAATAGTATTTGAAAATGTACTATTGGAAGTGTTAGATAAGCTTGATTTATTTCGGAAAAATATTATAATAATCCAGAACTTATATTTGGAGAATACTTCTTATAGACAGATAGAAAATAATTTAGTAAATACATAAAAATAAAAAGGAGTGTGAGACAAGGATTTTTTTTCTCATTGGAATTATTGAAACTATACAGTTTTAGTCAATAATACAAAAGTACTCACACATACACTTAGTAAAAAGAACCAACAGATATTGGGAGCCATCTACATTAAATTAAAGCAACCCACACTCAATAAAATCATATTTTAATCTAGTCACAACACATTACATTGCATTTAGACATATGGTTCTATTGTTAACATTTCAGTCTATCATGTGGTGTGACATCATAGAACCGCATTACAAATTTACGACCTGCATCTGCTATTCGGTAACTGTTATCATTGCATAGCAATGTTTTACGTCAAAACAAGATAATATCATCTTTACTGGTGGATGTCTTTATGTTAATGTCTCTGTAAGCACTCTAAAGATGTGAGTCAAAACCAGCATAATAAAAAAATATCTAAATGTTGGACAATTTTTGTCTATTTTCACCTGAAATTAAAGCCAAAATACGATGTTTAGAATGGCTCATGATTAAAGATAATAGACATTCATTGTCTGTTATATTTAACAATATATGTTTAGAAAATATATATATATATATATATATATATATATATATACAAATACACAACAGTTTTTATTATAATAGAGAGTATATATATATATTCTTGACTACTTGATGACATAATTATTGCAAGATAATAAATCTGGTCAAGGAGGAATAAAAGTGAACTTCATAAGGCTTAACTTTCCTACAAATATCAGGTGTACCTTTGGCTAAGTGGTTAGTGCGGGAGTCTTTGAGTGAAAAGGAGCATATCCAGAAGGTCACGGATCCCATCCGTGGCTCGTCCCAAAAAAAAAAATAAAAATAAAAATAAAAAGGGCAGCAGAGGGACATCCGGAGTCATGAACCGGGTGTGGCCCAACCCCCCTAGAGTGTCAGGAGATAAGGGCCGAAACACTTGCTTGACGGGGGCTTCTCTTCTGAGGACTCTCTGCTGCCACGCTCTCCACGAGTTTCTTTCTACATATGGTACTTTTAAGTAGAAAACATGCAGCAAGAGCTTTCATAACTGGTAGTAAAGTTTACTAACTGATAGTAAAAGAAAGGAACTGAGCTGTTGCTGCCTCGCTATTGTCTCTTGAATGAACTGAGCCAACTCTGACTTGCTATTGTCTCTCTCTCCATGAGTGTGAAAGGAGCGTATATGTAATGCTTACTAATGGAAGTATATTTCACAGTTAGATATTTATTTTGAAATGTAATCACTACAAAAGTAAAGCATAAATATATGGTAATTATTATTATTATTATAATAATGACATACTGCAGCTTAATAGCTATAAAGCTACTTCTCTCTCTAAATACTACTGGCAATTGAAAGATGCAAATTAAAATCCTACAGTTAAATGGAAAATATTAACTAAAGCTAGAACATGTAAATCTTTACATGAAATATGTTTCCTTTGCTAACAAGAAAAATCCATTTAATAAAATTTTTAAAAAATGACTTATTGAACCAATGTAATGAAATAACTAATTTCTGCAATCATAAAATCTTTCATACCCTTAAATATATCTGAAATTATCTCAAAATTATTTCAATACTTTCAATATTTACTTATTTTATTACTTAAAAAATTTAGCTAGTTGACCTGGAAATTTTTTAATTTATTATTTTATTTTTTATTTATACTTATGAAATAATTCACCTGTAACTTAAAAAATAAGAATTAGCTTACTGAACTGGCAATTTTTTAAATTACTATTACTATTTTATTTGTAGTTATGAACAAATCCTCTTATAACTTATAAAAAAATTAGCTTATTGTACCAGCTATTTGTTTAAATTCTTATTATTATATGATTTGTACTTATGATAATCCCCTTATAATTTAAAAAAGGTTTAACTTATTGTACTGGTAATTTTTTAATTGATATTATTATTTTATTTGTACTCATGAACAAATCTCCTCAAATATATATTTTGATATCTCAGTTCATTATTCTTATCTTTCTGTTAGTTTTGATTTTTTTCTTTTGTCTTTTATTTTATTTTATCTTTCATCTTTTGTTTGAATTCGTCTTCTCTCTTCCTTTTTTTCCTTTTTTTTCTTTTTTTTCTTTTATTTATTTTCATACTTTATCTTCTCTTCTTCCAGTTTAAAATTTGACATGTTTGGGTTTCTGCAGCAAAACTTCCACTGCACTTGCGTCTAGTGAATGGCACACATCTGTTCTTTGAAATGTTATCACCTACACTTAATTCATCTCATTGGCTGACCTTGTTTTTATTTTCTTCATATTTATTTATTTATTTATTTGTTTATTTATTTATTTAAATCTCCTTACCTATATATGTTGTGGCCTCCTAGGGCCAGGAAGAAAGACATGAAAAGAAGAAGGTAGGTTGAACCAGTTTATTGGAATAACAGAACATATATACAAAATAAGAGTGTCATTAGTCAGCAGATAGAAGTGTCGGTCGGAACTGTCAAGTTACACTGCATCTCAACTTCCTCTCCTTGCAGGTCAGTATTTATGAAGGAGAAAGAGCTCATTTCAATGTAGATATGGCAGCATAACAATATATTACAAAATAAATTAATCACATTTTACTGCCTGATGATGGCATTTTAATACTTTATAGCTATTAAGTTGCAGTATGTCATTATTATCAAAATAATAATAATTACCATATACACACTGCTTATATACAACACGAAAATTTCCCTTCTCTAATTCCATACACCTATGGCTTAGAGAGTAGTGACACCGACTTACACCAAATCGGTCAAATTTCGAAGCAAGTGGATGTGTCTAGCCACATTGATGAGCTGTGATACAGCAAAACAGGCTTGTATATATATATATATATATATATATATATATATATATTCAAATAAAGGCAAAATACACAACGGTCTTTATTATAATAGAAAGGATAAAAAACTTTTGTTAGAAACAAAAAAGATCTATTGACTGTAATAACAGTCCTCCTATAAGGCAGTAAATGCTGAACAATCTCCTCAAAGACTTGAAGCAACAGAAATATGATTTTACAGAAGGATGCTTAGAATACATTGCAAGCAATGAAAAAATTTTTAGAGAAAATGGAAACCAAAAAAGACACTTAAACTTAGAATCAGAAAGAAATAATTGAAATTTCTAGAGAAAAGAATGAGGAAAGAAGGCTTGGTGAATCTGACATTCACAGGACATACTGAAGGCTAGAGTGGCAAAGAAGAGCAACAAATAACCTGTTTCTAGTTTAAGAGAACTAGAAACAAATTATTTGTTGCTTTTCTCTGCTTGATGAAAATGGAAGCCAGATGATACTTTTGATTTGGTACAAACTGGAAGAGGATGACCATCTGTTTAATGCTGACCTCTATGCTAAAGAGGTTTATAGCATTTGCTTTTTGGAGGAACAAGTCTAAGTGAATAACCAGATACATCTGCTCTTTGGTCTTAGTATAGGCTTGAAAATGCTTTGGGTTGAACAGGTTGTCATTTTTGTGTGCATGGGTATAAATATTGTCACTGTCATCCATCTTCTCTGTCGACTGTTTCAACAGTCTACAAAGAAGATGGATGCCAAAAATTATTGACAGCAGTATGAAAACAATCACACAGTTTTACTTAATTCTGTTTGCAATTGGAAAAGGTTTTCAGAAGTCACTGATCTCTTTGATTTGCTTGGTGAAAATAGATAATCATGAAGAGATAATTAGGTAAATAACATAACTTTTTTTCATAATTAGTTTGGTTTGGTTTGTTTTGTTTTATGACATACATAGATCTGTATGAATAGAATATGTATTCTTTGTAAAAAATCAGTTTTGTAGATCAGGTTCCATTGATGTAATTTTGTAAAGGGAGTTTTGTTGAAAGTCAGATGTATTACTGGTATATATATATTTTTTCTTCATAAATATATTACTGGTAATATTTTTTCCTTCAAAAATGTATTACTGGTAATATTCTCTTCTCTACAAAATATTGCTGAAATTTTCAATATAAAAATCTATTTTTATACATTTATAGCGTTTTGACCCTAGTTTATTTGGTTAACTATTTGCCCATAGCTGGGACTCTAACAGGTGCTACCATCCTGAATCAGGGTAGACCTGAGAACAACAGCAGTTAAGTGGTGGTTCCATGCTCCTCAAAACTTCCCAGTTAGAGGGCTCGCTGCTGGATGCAGTTTATTGTCAAACCCAGGACCTAGATGTACTTTATCATCATACCCAGGATGCCTCGTTGGGTGGGGGTTACCCCTCTGCAGGGCAATTCTCACAATAAACCAGATTCTTAAACTTTTTATGTCAGACACCACTTTTACAGCCATTTAAAAATGGCTGTAAAACACCTTTTGTTTCATGACGAAACAAAAAGGTGTTTTACAGCCATTTTTGTATTCACAGCATTACACTGTGATCAAGCTACTTACCTGAAAAGCTTGTGTGAATGACTGACAGAATGATGTTTGTAAGGCAAAGCTTTAACAAAGAGAGAAAAACTGCTAAACACCACATGAGATAGGATGTTGTGGAAATCCATGATCACCTATGTCCTAAAGAGATACATCATATAGAAGAAGAATAGTTCACATGTTATGGTAATGAAATTGTGATACTATAATTAAATTAAACTTAGAGTCAAGAAACATTTTAACAAGTGCATGTGAATACTTTTTAGAATTTATTTTGATAAATTGCCATCATTTGTTATGAAGAGCCTCCAAAATCTTTAATCATTTTTTAAATCTGTATTTTCAGAGTAATGTTGTGTTTTTTCTGTAATCTGATAGTAATTAGGGTATTGTAGATTGGTGTTAAATGTTTACAAGCAAATTGTTATGTATACATAACAATTTGCTTGTAAATGTGACACTTCCATAATCTCAAGAGAAATATTGTAGTCTGACTAATTTATGTTAATGTTATTGTTATTAACAGAAACACAATCTGCCTAAGAACAGTAAAACTGCTATAAAAATTAGTCTTGGACAAATTTTTCTTATTTGTGGATAGTCTTATCATTATGTTTGAGTTAGAAAGATTTTAATTGTTTTAGTATATGATGAATCTTAAGTAATTTCTTATTATCTGCAGGAGTTTTACATCTATGGATTTAATTTTTTATTAATTTTCACATCTTTTACATAATTAGAGTGACTCCAGGTACAATCAAATAAGTTATATTTACTGTGATTTAAAACACAAACACACACATACACACACACACACACACACACACACACACACACACACACACACACACATATATATATATATATATATATATAATAGCATTCCAAATTTCCAGGAACTGGTTCTGTAACAGCAAGTAATCTTTAGGAACCTATTCTGTCTATTTTCTTTTTAATCTGAAAATGGAAACAAATCACTTTATAGTATCAAAAATAGTTAAACTATTTTGAAAACTTAATAGAAAATGTTTATTTAAGATATTTTCAGATTTAAATTATTTTCTCATCAAATTTCTGTTCAAAAGTATGATGCTGTTTCTTAGCTGCCTTCAAACTGAATCACTGCGTCCAAAAGATTAAATAAATGAAAAATCAAATTTATAGCTAGAAGATTTACCAGATTTCAACTTCAAGAAAATTTCTTTTGTCAAAATAAGTTATGTCATATCACAGCATGAGTACAACTTGCACCAATTATGTATTAATTATGTTTTTAGTTATTATATGTCAAGTAATAATATACAAGTTTATTTTTGGATAATCTAACAACTGATTTACTAAATTTTAATAATGTCAGTCTTTTTTTTTTTTGCCTTTCATTCCCTGAAAATAATAAACCACAAGGATTCCCTTGAAATATAAATGCAGCATCTAGACTTAACAAAACATACCTATCAATGTTATTTTATTTTTAATTTTATGATTTCACTTTCCAATTTCATGCTTAAGTTTTGAGAACCAAAAAAAAAAAAAAAATATATATATATATTTATGATTATATATATATATATATATATATATTTTCCCTTTGTAAACGAGTTGTTATGCGATCTAGGTTTCTACCATGAGTGATGTTTTCAGGCAATTTGCAATAACTGATTTTACTGTTTACCATTTTTTTTAAGAACGCTCACGTAACGGTGCTTTTTTTGTACGCTCATGTGGCAGGGAATTTTTGAACATGCAATTTTTAAAAATTACAAGTAATTATAGCGTTTTCATCTATGGTTGTATGAACCTAAGAGGTATTTTCTAGAATGGTTACACTTAGTCATAATTTCTGTTTTTTTCATTCAACAGTTTGCTTTTGTCTGAGAATAGCATAATCTATAATTTTTCTTTTTGACACAGTCTACATATTTTTCCACTGTTGTAAGGCTTGGTTGTTTTTACTATACTCAGTTAGGGTCTTTTACATATTTTGATTTTAATTTCCACAACTGGTTAGCCATTTTGTACAGTTTTTTAAGTTTTCTGTTTTGAATGTAGACCTGTGATTAAACCACCTCGTCTTAAAGGTGTCTTTAGTTGAACCCAAATATATTTTATTTTGGCCATTTGCTTTGTAAATGATTTCTTTTGTGTTGCAAAGTCCTTGAAGTGGACATTTATTTCTGTCCCAGCAGTTGCATTCTTTATTAGTGGTTTTGTTTTGTACAATGCTATTTAAGTTTTTGGCATTTTGTTTTTTAATGAAACTATCTAAATTACTAGTGCAACCATAACTTAGCTTGATTGTGTTTCTGTTGAAAATCTCGTTTCGTTCTGATCCTTTTGGAAAGTGTCTATCTATCAGTTTTAAAAATATTTGTCCTATTTTGGTCTTTACCTCTAAATTAAATGATGGGTTGAGCCAGATAATGTTTCGTTTTCTATTATCATTTTTTATTTGTCTGTTTGGTTGAGAATTATATTGTAAAATATTTTTATGGCCAGATTTTCTTAGTGCATCTTCATAGATATTTTTCTTTTCATCAAATATTGATTTGTTTGACAAATTATTAGATAGTCTGTTTTCAATTCCTTTATGAATGTGTTTAATTATTTTTGAATGGTTGGATTTTGTATTTATGTATGTTAACTTAGTGTTTGTTTTCATGTGTAGTGAGACATTGCCAGTTTGTAAATTAAATTCCACATCTAAATATTGTACCACTTTTCTATTTGTTTCTACTATTATATCAAAATCTAGTTATTTGAATAGTTCTTTCCTTATTTTATCATTTTCTCTTATGTTGTCTGGTGCTATCATTAATCCATCATCTCTATATAATTCGTGGTTGTCAATATGAATTATTTTGTATTTTATTTAAAATATATATGCCCATCAATTCTGATATTTCTGCTCCATCATATGATCCTTGTGGTATATCAATTCTGTCATTGTTTAATTTCTTGATCCATGCATTACCTTTGTGGAAAAGTATTGATTTGGTAAAAATCTAGGTTGCATAATAACTCGTTTACAAATGAAAAATATTCAAAAGTTCTACAATATAATTGTATTGAACAAGTTTTAATACAAATGTGCACTGGTCTAACCTTATTATGACCAGAAACTAAGTAATTAAACAATCAATATATATATATATATATATATATATATATATAGTTATGAATTGTGACACATAAATTTCTATGTTTTGAGATTCTATCTTGTCATCAGGCTGTTGGTTGTGAAAATGATTTACATTTAAATACAAAAATTTGCTATTTACTTATGTGGGAAGATATAAAATTTGTTTCTTTTAACTAATCAAAATAAAGGTTCACTTTGAAATTTGTTCAGTAGTTTCTATTTTTAGGGAATACATACTCTCTTTTTTTCTTCATTTCTTTTTCTTTTCTTTTTTTTTCATCCCTAATGGTCAAAGTGTTAACCTACTTTTGACCCAATTTTATTTTTATTTTTCCTTTTTTTTTTTTTATTGCTTCTCACTATATCCTATTACCTTTGATGTATCCATTCTTGTACCAAAAGAATAGATTTTTATTCTTAAGTGATTTAATAATATATAATTTTTTGTAGAGATGCAAAGGGCATGGGTTGTTTAAAGACTTACATATTTAAGCTTCTTTTAGAATTTTCCACTTTAATGTGGGTGCTTTTTGTTTCCAATGATATTTCAATAGGGATGTTCTATTTCTGTACTTATTAAATGAAGATGTGTGTTGATAAATGCATATTTTAGAGAGTTCTTAGTACTACCAGGATAAATCTTTACATTACTAGGGTTTTCCATTGAAGATATTTCACATTGATAGGCGATTGATTCTGTAAGACACCTGTTTTCTAACAGGCAATCTATAGGGTTTCTACAATTACATTTTTTCTTCTCTAAATTGTTATTTTCTGTTATTAGGTTGTTTTTATTAATTGTGATAAAAATTTTTTAAATATTATTTATGTGATTTTTTCCAGATTGTTCATACAGCTATAACTTAATTTGATTGTATTTTTATTGAAAATCTTACTTAATGAATTCTTTTCTGGAAAGTGTTTCTTAATTAACATGAGGAATTTCTTCTCCAATTTACTACTAATCATTTGATTGAAAGAAAGTGTGTACCAAATAATATTTCTATTCCTATTTTTTCTTCAGGGGTTGCTTTTCCCTTTTACATATTTAATATTTGGGTTTTTATCTCTACTATTTTTAAGGCAGTGTTATAAAAATTACTATGCTTATTAAATACTTCTTCATTTGCCGAATTTCTACTAATTCTGTATTATATTGATGAGGGTACATGTTTAATAACAGATGGAGGGTGGTTAGATTTCAAGTGGTTATATAAAGGATTAGTATTTGTTTTTTCTATATGGTTGGTGTATATCCTTCTCCAGATCTAAGGTTACACTGAGGAAATCTACTTTTTTATATTTGTATTAATAGTTTTTTTTTGGGTTTTTTTTTTAATCGTATCACCCTTAGCAAGGCAGGGGGGTACATAGGAGTAAAGAGATTAAGTAGAAGAGATTGAAGATGAAGACGAACCAGTTAGAAAGGAGCAAGAGAAGGATGGGAATACAGGTGTGATGACATTTGCAAAGTGGAGAGAAAGGAAAGGATATATGGGGTAGTGAAAGAACTAGAGTCAACTGGTTAATAGATGAGTATTGACATTGCATTTAAATTTCTGGAGGTTGTAGCCATCAGGAAAGCAAGAATATGGAAGCGAGTTCCACAGGCGGGAAGTGCAAGAGAAGAAGCTGCAGGAGTAGGATTGTCACCTGCATTTGGTAATCTAACTGTGAATGGGTGGGGCCCAGTTGCCAATCTGGTTGTATGAGTAAACACCTGTTGCAGAGACACCAGTGACTTAAGTTCGTTGGAGCAGAAGCCATGAAATTATTTATAGAACAGACAAAGGGAGGCCACATCTCGTCGGTGGGGAAGTGGCTGTAGTCAAACCACCAAATTGGTACCTGTCACATTACTGATTCTCCTTTGGAGCCTGTCGAGAACATTGAAATGAACAGCAGGGGCACCTGACCATATATGGCAGCAGTATTCCATGCACGGATGAATGGTTGATTTGTATATATGCAGGATGGATTCAGGCGGGAAAAACATCCTGGCCCGACACAGTGACCCAACCTTCTTAGCAGTGGTTTTAGCTATGGACTCAATGTAGTGGTTCCATTTGAGATCAGAAAAGAGGGTAAGGCCGAGGAGGTGCAGTGTATTGCTCTCAGGGAGACTCGTTTGGTCCATGCTTATGGGAGGCAGGAGAGGTTGCCTGTGATGATTGACAGACAACAGCTTGGTCTTAGTTGCATTGAAATTGACAAGCCACTTCTTGTTCCAATTCACCACAGAGTGTAGATCCCGTGCAAGTTTATGTTTGTCCGCCATGACAGGTTTCTTACTGATGCGGGAGTAAAGTTACTTTTAAATTAACGTTTTTTTTATCTATTTTAAAATTTGTGTCATTTTTTACTATCATAAGCCCATCATCTCTATATAATTTAATGTCTTCAGTATCTACCTCCTTATAGGCTGTGAGATTGTATAGTTAGCCTACCAGATTTGAAGATTCAGTAGAGTCCAGAGATCCCATAATAATATTAAAGTTATCGACCTTGGAATTGATTTTTCTCCACTGTTCTTTTTTATGTATGAGCACAGATGTTTTTGCATTCATTAATATGTTTCTCTCCTCCTCTGATATATCTGAATAAACAGTGGCAAATTCCAATGCTGTAACAAATAGTTCCTTTGATATTGATGGATAGTACTCCACAATATTGAATTGGATAAAAGAGCAGTTGTTTTTTCTTTTATATTATAAAACCAGTTTGTTACATCCATGGACCCTTCCATAATTTTAATTCCAGGTATTTGTTTGTTTATTCTTTCCAGTAATTTTTTTACTCTTTTTAGTAATGTTTTCTATTTCTGGTCTTGTGGGATTTATCATTCTAGTAGTGGGATTTGTGTTAAAGTTTTTCTTGTGATCCTTTATGGTGTTATAGCACTCCTTAGTGTTGAGTTTTGCTACTCTGTTGCTTATTTTCAATTTATTTGTGATTTTTTTACTAGACATATTGATTTTATCAAATAAATCAATCATATTCATATCAACTTAAAAAGAAAAAAGTAAGTATGAATTCCTTAAAAATAGAAACTACTGCCTAAATTTCAAAGTGAATCTTTACTCTGATTAGTTAAAAGAAACACACACATAAATTTTATATCTTCCCATATACATAAATAGCAAATAAATGTTTTTTGTATTTAAAAGTAAATCATTTTCACAACCAACATCCAACATTGCCTGATGACAAGATAGAAGTCTTGAAACTAGCAATTTCCATGTCGCAATGTATTTTAATTCATAATTATATGGTTATATTTTGCTCTACAGTATTTATTATATTGAGCACTTTTTATAAAAACATTAAATGCCAGGAAACTCAAACTCATAAGACCTTGGGTCCTCTTTACCTGGATTTATTTATATATATATTATATTTAGATATAATTGACACTGCACTTAAACTCTCTCTTAAACTCTGTACCCATATACTTGCTTACATTAGCGTGTAAGCAAGTATATGGAAACAGAGTTCCACAGACAAGAAGTGTGAGAAAAGAAGCTTATAGAATAGAAGTAGTGGTTACATTTGACTATTTTAACTGTTTAACTGTAAAAGGGTGGGATCTAGTTGCCATTCTAGTAGCTCAAGCAAATTATTGTAGATGGGACATTAGGGAGATAAGCTCATCAGAGCAGAAGACATGAAATATTTGTAAAAAAGACAAAAAGAAGTCGCATCTCATTGATGAAAAAGTGACTGGAGTCAAGCTGCCAAATTGGGATCAATTACATTGCAGATCTTACTTTAGATTTTGTTGAGAACTCTGAGATGAATAGCAAGAGCACCTGATCAGATATGGCAACAGTATTCAATGCATGGATAAATGGTAAATTTGTATATTGCTAGATGGATTCTGACAAGAAAAACTTCCTGGCCTGACACAGTGACCTAATCTTCCTAGCAGCAGATGTAGCTGTTGATTTCATGCAGTCTTTCCAGTTGTGGTCGGCTGAGAGAAGTAGCCATTTACTAGAAATAAATGACTATAAAGAGACCAATAGTGATTTTGTATGGGTGGCAATATTTTGATTTTGATCAGATGCTTAGTCATGAATAATATGCTAAATGACAGCTCCAACATAATATATATAATATATATATATAATCTCTTCACCCCAAGCAAGATGAGGATGCCATTATCACAAGAAGTGAAATAGAATAAGAAGACATTAGAAGAAGCTAGAAACTCAATCCCAAATAAGAAACAAGTGATACAGTTCTACTCCTGTTTAAAAGACTATGGAGGAATATGAATTGGGCAAAGGGCTAACTTATATTAAAAGATATTTCACAAAACATGTCACACCACACACACACACACACACACACACATATATATAGATACACATATATATAGACTAGCAGTATAGCCCGGTGTTGCTCGGGTGTAATGAAAGCTTTAAAACTAATCCATGGTTCTGGAGCTCAGACTCTTTGGACATTGGCATGAAAGACTAAAAAGCAAAAGTTGTTTCCAGTTAAAGTGAAACTGTAAACTGAAAGAAAAATGAATGGATGTAAATCAAATTTTGATTTCCTGGTATCGATATGAAATAAGTTTTTTTTCTCGTAAACTGAATTTTGAAGGCTAAATAAGTCTTCTGAGTAAATGGTATCATGGTTGAGACTAAGAACTACAATTATACCTACTTAGAGCCAAACCTGAAGCAAAAACTAAAATAAAAGGACTGAAAAACTGATTTTGATCAGACCTGGTAGGATATCGGGGTATCGATTTCCAATATCGGAGTCAAATAAGTCATCCAAGGATAGAACTGCAACCTTGAAACTTCTGAATATCGTTTCTTATGTCTTTGTCTATGAGTGTATCAAATTTGATTAAAATCAGACCACTCCTTCTATAACCCGATTTTTTCGATAATTGCTTTTTGATATTTTTCGGGGGTACCTAGCTAAGAAGACTTGCAGACACTTATAGTACAACTGTGTAAATTTTCAAGAAAATTGGTTCAGCCATTTCAGAGTCTATAGGTAACAGACACACACATACACACACAGACAAAGTTCTATTTATAAATAAGTTTAGATAGATATGTAAATATGCTTTTTTAATCATTTCACTCCTAAGCAAGGTGATAAAGCCACTAAAATGCAAGGGGTTACTGAGAGTGAAAGATACTGACAAAATTTTATTGAGGAGAGAGAAGAAAATAAAGAAAACAAGAAGACAGAAGATGATGATTGACATTGTGTTTAAGTTTTTGAAGATCCTATTTGACAGAAAATCAAAAAGTAGGAAGAAGAAAGAAGTTGAAAAACCTATTAGCATTTCCTTAGGACAATTGCAGAGATACCATTGAGTTTGCATGTCAGCTGAGATCAATTTTGAAGATGATAGCAGGAACCATGGACGATGTTATATGTCACAGTAGAGACTCAGTTCTTTTTAATTCTTTTTTTAATCATTTCACCCCAACCAAGGCGGTACTGCCCCTAGTACACAGGGGACTTGATAAGAGAAAAGTGAAAATTTAAGCAGGGGGAGAGTAAAGAGAAAGAATGAACCAGTTACTGAGGGTGTCGGAGGAAAGAAAAGAGAAGGATGGAAACACCAGTTTGAAGGCAGTTGCGAGGGTAAAATGAGAAAAGAAAAGAACAAGGATACACAAGGTGATGGGGAAAAGATGAGAGAAGGACTGGTGTCAACTAGAGAAGAGAAGAGAATTGACATTGCGTATAAATTCTTGGAGATTGTAGCTGTCGGGAAGCAAGTATATGGAAGGGAGTTCCACAGATGGGAAGTACAAGAAAGAAAGCTGCTGGAGTAGAAGTGGGAGTTGCATTTAGTTGATTTAACTGTAAAAGGGTGGGACCTTGTTGCCAGTCTAGTTGCTCAAGTAAATTCTTGTGGAGGGGACATCAGTGAACTAAGCTCGTCAAAGCAGAAGCCATGAAAATATTTGTAGAATAGACAGAGGAAAGCCACATCCCGCCAGAGTGAAAGTGGCTGGAGTTGAGTTGCCAGGTCAGGACTGATCACATTACAGATTCTCCTTTGGAACCTGTTGAGAGCTCTGAGATGAATGGTGGGGATGCCTGACCAGATATGACAACAGCATTCAGTGCACAGTCGGATGGTTGATTTGTATATGTGCAAGATAGACTCAGGTGGGAAAAAACTTCCAGACCTGAGACAGTGACTCAACCTTTCTAGCAGTCGATTTAGCTATTGATTCAATGTAATGTTTCCACTTTAGGTTGGTAGAGATGGTAAGATTGAGTAGACATAGTGTATTGCTTTCAGAGAGACTCACTTGGTCCATGCTGAAAGTAGAAAGTCAGGCAAAAATACTCTAAATGAGTCAAAAGTAGAAATGGAAAATAATTTTTTTTTTTTAATCATATCACCCCGAGCAAGGCGGTAACACCACTGATTTGCAGGGGGCTACATGAGAGTGAACAGATTGGAAAAGAGAAAACAGAAAGCTGGAAACCACATCCTAAACAGGGAACAAGAGATGAGCCTCTTCACCTCTTCAATAGATGTGGGTGGAGTGTGAACTGAGCGATAGGTTAGTCTATCTACTCCAATTGAAAAAAAAAGGGAAAAAGAGTGAGAAAGATTGGAAAAGAGAAAGTCGGAAACCATATCCTAAACAGGGAACAAGGGATGAGCCTCTTCACCTCTTCAATAGATGTGGGTGGAGTGTGAACTGGGCAATAGGTTAGTCTATCTACTCCAATGAAAAAAAATAAAAATAAAAAAGGAAAAAGAGTGAAAAGATTGGAAAAGAGAAAACCGGAAATCACATCCTAAACAGGGAACAAGGGATGAGCCTCTTCACCTCTTCAATAGATGTGGGTGGAGTGTGAACCGGGCAGTAGGTTAGTCTATCTACTCCAATTGAAAAAAAAAGGAAAAAGAGTGAGAAAGATTGGAAAAGAGAAAGCCGGAAACCATATCCTAAACAGGGAACAAGGGATGAGCCTCTTCACCTCTTCACCTCTTCAATAGACGTGGGTGGAGTGTGAACCGGGCGATAGGTTAGTCTATCTCCAGAAGCAAAGTATTTTGTTTTATCAGTGGATTTGAGGATTTCATTTTATTTAACACACTATTACAAAATAGCCAGTATCCATGAGAACTAAACTTGTTAGTGGCTATAAAGCACCTTATCTTATAAAGAAAACAAAAAAACATACCACTACTGAAGAGATGTTTGCACTTATAATATGAGGTGATGGTTGTGATCTGTCAGGTTAGTATCACAAGCAAAAATGATTTCTGTGGGCTGAACAGACAGGTGTGAACCAAGGAGATATCACTTAGAAATAGCACTAAGTGCTATTTAGTTTATCCTGTGGGCTGAACAGTCAGATATGAACCAAGAGATATCATGAGGAAATACATCACTAAGTGCTAGTTAATTTATAACACAGGTAGTATGGCTCAGTATTTCATGGTATTTTAGAAATCTATATATGCATCAAGAGCAGCAATGTAAATTTTATAAAGACATATACCATATATGCTTGTATATTAGATGCACACATGCATTAGATGCATCCAAATTTTGGCATGGCATATTTAAGTAAAAATTGCAACATCACAACCAAAAATATAAAAATAATAACTGTAACCATTCTTAGTAACCCTGAAGAAACATTTGCAGTACTAGACCAAATTATACTACTGGTACTTTTTTTTAATAAAAGTGAGGTAAGGTTTAATTAGCAGGACATTTTTTGGGAAAATAATTTTTGTATATTTCATCATGCATTTATTGACAATTGGCTTCGTTATTTTTTAGGGAGCAACATTTGCACACATTATATTCATAATTGCTACAAAGAAATATACTGGTGTCAGCAAACACTGGTACATATGGTAAAAAAGCAAAAAACAGAAATATGGAACTTGTTGGTAAATGCATTCCTTTACCATACATACAGAAAAGCAAATTCCAATACCTTTATAATAGCAAAAACACACATAGCAAGCAAAAATATTACCAGTGTAAGCAAATATCTCTGTAAAATCTGATATTTCTACAAAACAAGCAGCAAAATATTGCACAATCTCATACATTTCTTTTCCTGGGGTAATTTTTTTGGGATATTTTTATTGATATCATGTTTGTTAATTTTCAGGAGTCCTAGTTTCAGAGTTAAGCTCTACATGTATGCTGATTCCTGTTGAATCCCACTATTTTTGTGGTCTTCATGTTCCTCTCATACATGATTCTTCTGTATTTGTTACAGGGTAATGAATGTTTTGGTGTATTTTTTTTAATCCGTGTCTAATAGGCCAGCAAATATGGTAAGTACATCTTCAAGCGTATATATATATATACAACAAGAACAAGCAAGCTAAGTTTTATAAAGACATTTTCAAAGGGTATATATAGACATCAAGAGCAGGTAATATAAGTTTTATAATGACATATAAGTACATCTTCAAAATGTATATATGCATCAACAGAAGCAATATCAGCTTTATTCAAAGTGTGCATTTGTGGTGCAATGGATATTGGCTTGAAATGAGAAGTCAGAGAATCAAGTTCATATTCCAGGTGAATTTGTTGCATTCACTTATGTGCAAATACCCTTCGGAAAGGTATTAATCCATCTCTTCTCCCTCCAGCTATAAGTTAAATAGCAAGACAGATTAGTTCTATAGACTAAGTTGGCAGCCAGTCTACCACAGAAAGAAATGGCAACCTACTACAGAAAAATCTGCCTAGTCAGTCATCGATCAAAAGAGACATGATTGTCCAAGCATGTATCATGTATGGCACTTAACTGACAAACTAACTGTATATATGTTGACAGAAGGCAATGTAAATTTCATAAAGGCATATATGCAATTCAACAGCAGCAGTTGTGTTAATAATATAAAAGAAAACAAACCTCACATACTATAATATTTCTTCTTTGAATTAATCAGAATTAGGGAAGTATTTTTCTTGAACATCTTTCACAGATGAATGTAAATTTTATGATTCCATGGAAAGAAAGTCTCATATATGTATTTTCGCTTGTCTTCAGAATACCTGAAAATAAACAAACCATTCAATGGATGTAAACTAGATTCTTGGCAAATTTTCAAAATAAGCCATTTGTGTTTGAATGCAAAAGAGTTGGGGATTTTGAAATGAAATTATAGTAATCGTTTCTTGTTGTAAAATCTCTCTTTTTGTCAGAAAACTTGTACATGATAATATTTGCATGAAAGTTTAAAATTGCAGACATCTTTGTTTAGAACATCTAAACCATCTATCAAATTCCCCATTGGTTAGCAAGTTCTAGTCTTCATTCACCACATTAGTTCAAACCTCTAAGTAAAATAGAATGGAGAAAAACACAAAATATATCCATTTACTTTGCTTATATATCCTTATAAATTGCTTTTTTTATATTAGCTTCTAATTTTGAGGAGAAGAATTATTGGTCACAATAGTAAAAATGTGAAAGTTAAAGTGGTTCTGAAAGGTATTCTTTTATGAACATTGTCTTTACCATTATGCTTCATTTATATATATATATCCTTTGAAGTTTGAAATAGAAATCACTCAATCGGTGGTCCAGAGTGAGGGAAAATTTACTCGTCCCAAGATCAGTTTACTCAACCAACTCCATTTTCTTAATAGTTGCTTTACATAAACATAGCATGAATTGCTGATGAAAGGATTTAATGAAAGGATTTAATGAAAGGATTTAATGAAAGGATTTAAAATATTTTTAAAAATAATAACAACAAAATTTGATCTTTCCTCTTAAAAATAGCATAAACATTTTGATGATAAAACTTTGTTTTTATTAAGTTTGAGCCCTTTTAACACCATGAATGGCTGATTTTTTTGGCAACTGAGTAGAGGTACCTAAATTCATAGTTTCTTTCTTTTGTTTGGCAACAACCTTCATCTCATAAATGATAACAAAATAACAAATCTAATTTTCTCAATGATTTTCTATAAAGAAATTACTAATAATTTGTTTTTTGGTGCATGGTTGAAAGAAGTATGCATATTTTTTTTCTCTCTTTCAGATGTCTGTTTTTACTTTTCGTAAGCAGGGAGGAAATATAGATGTTGAGTCAAGGATAATATTTGTCCAAATGAGTTTCTAAAAATCTGTGAGCATCTTTAATCTGGGTGACAGAGACATTTTGGTTCTACCCTTGAACTGTTAATTAAACAAATATTTACACTGACCAGAAAGATAAAAGCAAGACAGAAGCTTGTCAAACTAAATTCCATTTGTCAGATCTTGCTTTGATGATTGTGGGATGTCACTGTCTTTTGTTTAACCACACATTTTGATGTAACTCAGGCGTCATGCATAAGACCAAAGAGTTCAATAATGTCACTGTAGGTCATTCTAAGTAACTTGTGAATCTTCAATGGCATACTTTTGGGTTGTACAAAGAATCAGATTTCTTTTTTCTATATTTGAAGGGACACGTTTCATTGTGAGATTTTTAATTCGCCGTGGCTGAGTAAAGCAATAAACTTTAATCGCCCAATTAAATTTTTAATTGACTGAGTGATTGGGTGAGTGAAATTTCAAAGGCTATATATATATATATATATATATATATATATATATATATATATATATTAAATATGTATATTTATATATGGTTGAATAAAAAGAAGACAAGAGAAAAAACTGTATTTAACTCACCTACGCGTTTTGTCCTGTGATGAACTTTATCAAGGCAAAAAAACAAAATGAGCTTTATTCCAAATTACATATCTATAAACAAACATTGTTGCCAACTATAAAAAACACCCATAAATCATTCAAAAAGATTAACAAAATATTTCAGTTTTAGAACTCCTTCATGTGTAGTGCAATATCATGAGATGTTAAAATGAAGGCAATCCAACCTTTTTCTGTGGACTTTTTATTATGTATGTTAGTCTGTGTCAGTATAATTTCCATAAGAAAAGGTGAGATTGGTTAAAAACTGGGGTGCAAATTGATATTTTTGCCTTCATAAAGCCCATTACAGGACGAAACGCATAGGCGAGTTAAATAGAGTTTTCCTTGTCATCTTTTTATTTAACCATCCTGTCCTTAATCTCATATCATAACTGAATATATTTTTACAATATTTATATATATATATGTTATGAAAAATAATGTTCAAACAAATAAATGAAATACATATATATATATATATATGTGTGTGTGTGTGTGTGTGTGTGAATATGTATATATGTATATATTAATATGTATATTTGTCTATACTTCTGAGATGAAGTAGTATTTACTGTATTTACATTGTTTGGACTATTGTCCTCATCTTTATTGCCATGAAGAAGGCCAGAGTTTACAATGACTGAAACATCATAAAATGGCAATAAAGATGGGGACAATAGTCTAAACAATGTAAATAGTATATATATATATATATTAATTAAAATTTTTATTGAAACTTCTTTTACAGATATAGTTCATTTAAAATGTTACATGTGTGCGTGTATGTGTGTGTGTGCATATATATATATATATATATGCAAATGTGATCGACATGCTACAGGCCCTTGATGCATCTGACGAGGCTCGCGCGGTTACTCTGGACATCTCCAAGGCTTTCGACAGGGTTTGGCACTCTGGCCTCCTATGCAAACTATGCGGTTATGGTATTACTGGTTGCCTGCTTGACCTCAACCAATCTTTCTTAAGTAACTGCAAAATGAAGGTCGTTCTGAATGGGCGTGCCTCTTCGTCCTACAGCACGAATGCTGGTGTCCCACAGGGCTCTATCCTGGGCCAAACGCTCTTCCTTATTTTCATCAATGACCTCCCAGATGAGATCAAGTCCCAAGTAGGCATCTACGCAGATGACACTACAATATACTCCCGCACCAGTAAGAAACCTGCCGTGGCGGACAGACATAATCTCGCTGCTGACCTTGAACGGGATCTACACTCTGTAGTGAACTGGGGCAAAAAGTGGCTTGTTAACTTCAATTCCTCTAAGACCAAGCTGTTGTCTGTCAACCATTACAGGCAACCTCTCCTGCCTCCCATAAGCATGGATCAAGTGATTCTCCCGGTGAGTAATACACTACGCCTTCTCGGACTTACCCTGTCCTCAGACCTCAAATGGAACCACTATATTGAATCCATAGCAAAATCTACTGCTAAGAAGGTTGGGTCACTATGTCGATCCAGGATGTTTTTTCCACCTGAATCCATCCTGCATATATACAAGTCAACCATCCGTCCGTGCATGGAGTACTGCTGCCATTTATGGTCAGGTGCCCCTGCTGTTATCCTCAGTGTTCTTGACAGGCTCCAAAGGAGAGTCTGTAATGTGATAGGTACTGATCTGGCGGCTCGACGGCAGCCACTTCCCCATCGTTGAAAGGTGGCTTCCCGTTGTCTGTTCTTTAAATACTTTCATGGCTTCTGCTCAGACGAACTTAAGTCACTGATGCCTCCTCAACAGGTGTTTACCCGTGCAACCAGACTGGCATCTGGGTCCCACCCATTCACAGTTAGGTTAGCCAAATGCAGACGACAATTCTACTCCTGCAGCTTCTTCTCTCGCACTTCCCGCCTGTGGAACTCACTCCCGTATTCTTGCTTTCCTGACAGCTACAACCTCCAGAAATTTAAATGCAAAGTCAATACTCATCTACTAACCACTGGACTCTAGCTCTCTCCCCACCCCTGTATAACCCTCTCTTTCTCTCCTCCTATATATCTGTCATCGCACCTGCTTTCTCAGCTTTCTATTGTTCCTTTCTAACTAGTTTGTACTCCTCACTCTTTTCTAATTAATCTTTTTACATTTATGTAGCCCCCTGCATATCAGTGGCATTTCCACCTTGCTCGGGGTGAAATGATTAAAAAAAAAAAAATTATAGCTATTTTATATTTTTAGTTTTGTGCATCCACATTGTCTGTTTAATTTTGTTGATGCAAACATTTCAGAGTATCAATCTGAATTCAGAGTGGAGGATTCAGAAATAGTTGTAAGAGTCTATTAGTGATTATGAAGGTGTTTAAGTTATCACTTTGATTCCATTCATTGTTCCACGGGACCTCAGATTCAGCATGGAGGCCTACATCAAATGCCTTAAAGAGGTAGTGTTGTCTTGGGTTAAGAGTGTAACTGCTAGCAGAATGGCAATAGGATTCTGCACCATATCACACAAGCAGGAAAACACAGTTATGGCTATTAGGCAATCTGACATCACTGCTTACATCTGGCCTCCTAACTATCCAGACTGCAACCCCCTTGATTATTATGTATGAGGCACAGTTGAGCAAGAAAAAAAAACTCATTGTAGCACCAAAGATGAACTGAAGGCAAGGATTATGGCAACATTCACTAACTTAAACATGGAGAGTGACCAGAAGAGATGCAGGAGGTTCTAAAATTGTCTTGAAGCCATTGTTAAAGCTAATGGCGATTCTATTGAATAAATTAAATTTACTTTTTAGTATTTAAAATATTTTTGTGTAAATTTTGGTAAATATTTCTGTTAATATATATATATATATATATATATATATATATATTTAGTGTATTCAGGCAGCAGGTAAATTTCTAAGCATATATTGTTAAATATAACAGACAATTAATGTCTATTATGTTTAATCATGAGCTGTTCTAAACATCATATTTTGGCTTTAATTTTAGGTGAAAATAAAGAAAAAATTGTCCAACATTTGGTTCTAAATTTTCTGATCATAGTTCAATTTACCAACATTTCTTAGAAAAACATAGCCATGTATGTAATATTAGACAGATTTTAGTCGATAACACAATAATACCCACACATACACGCAGTAAAAAGAACCTTCAGACATTGGTGTCCATCTACAGTAAATGAAAGCAATCCACACTCACTAAAATCCCATTTCATTCTAGTCACGACAAATTACATTGCATTTAGACATATGGTTCTGTTGTTAATATTTAATCTCCCACATGGTGTGATGTCATAGAACCGCATTACAAATTTACAACCTGAGTCTGCTATTCAGTGACTGTTATCGTTGCATAGCAATGTTTTTTGTCAACACAAGATATCATCTTTGATGGTAGATGTCTTTATTTTAACGTCTCTGTAACCAGTCCAAAAATAGCCCATGTGAGCCGAAAGCTTAGAATAAGCGTAACAAAAAATATCCAAATGTTGGACAATATAATATCATCTTCGATGGTGGATGTCTTTATGTTAACGTCCCTGTAACCTCTCTTAGGATGGCTTATGTAAACCAAAAGCTTAGAACCAGTGAAATAAAAAATATCCAAATGTTGGATAATTTTTGTCTTTATTTTTACCTGAAATTAAAGCCAAAATACAATGTTTAGTATGGCTCATGATTAAACATAATAGACATTCATTGTCTGTTATATTTAACAATATATGTATATATACATATGTATATATATGTACATGTACATATATGTATATATGTTTATGCATATACACATCTATATACATATATGTATGTAGATACATATATGCATGTGTAAATATTCTCATAAGTAATCTGTAGACAAGATAATATGAATAAAAAAGAAACTAGGAACAGTTTTCCTCTTGTCTCTTTTTTATTTATATCTATCTATCTATCTATCTATCTATGCATATGTATCTATCTATATATATATATATATGAATGAATAAATGTCAGAATTTTAACGTCTGATTTAAATTAACACACACACACACACACACACACACACACACACACACACACACACACACATATATATAAATATATGCAGCCATATATTTGTGCATGAGAAAGTTTCTAATATTACATTTACAAAATAAGTAAATCTAGAGACTTCTCAATTCACTGTTGAATTTATAAGACAAGATTTGCTTTCAGATAATTTTAATCTAAAACTCAAAATATAGCTTTTCCATTAAAATATTGCTATAACAAATATTGATAAAAAAGACAAGGATGCTTCATCAAACATTTTATCTTTTTACATTGCATTGCAATCTTTTTTATGCTTTTCATAGTGTAGAGAGAACATCAAAATAGTGAAGAATATTATACGCATTGTCTTTTGCAAATCACTGAAGCATATCTCTAATAATCTAGTCAATAAACAACTGACATGTTATTAAGTTATATAATACAGATATGGTTTAATGGCATATTGTCTACTCAGTAAGAGTTATGCACTATGAAGCCAACCTTTAAAATGAAGTCTTCATCCTGATTAAATAGCTAAATCCTAAGGCTTTGAAAAATGTACACATTGTAAATCTTTGCACAGCTGACAGATGTGATTTGACCTGTGTTATGTCTCTGGGAGGTGTTTGAAATTGGCAATAAATTTCTTAGACTGGATGTAAAAATAATCATCATTGTTTTCTGAAATAGAGTTATAGCTTCAATATTTTTTGTCACCATTTTTGAAATAACTTAATGTGTTTAATGCACATTCATCTTTCAGTAACACAAATCATTTTTCTGTAACTTCAGGATAAGAAATTAAAAGCATAAGAAAATTATAAAGGAAAGTGTTAGGAGGACAGGCATAAAGTACCTCTCACAAACCAATTTTATCGTGAGTTTGATCCTCACTAAGTGGTTAAATTCTGTAACCTTGTGCCAAACAAAGTCTAGTAAATCACTATTAGATTACAATGTTCATTGCACAAACCACTTCCTTGTTTAATTTGTTTGATCCTAATTGTGTAGTTCAAATAAATATATATGGCTTCTACCCTAAAGCACTGATTACTAAATATATCTTTCAAACCAGTTTGTTTGTATTAGGAGGAACCTGTGAAAATTCCACAGGAATTTTAATTTTTTCTCCATTGATTTATATTTGAGATTTAAATAATTAAGTGGGTACAATTTAAAAGATTCAAAACTGACAAGTTTCTCCATTTCACTGAAGCAGATGGTAAATGTATGTGAGCATTATTGATGCTTCTCTTTAACTTTCTTACTATGTATGTTTTCTTATTCATGCTAAAACAAAACAGTATCTCTGATATATCTTTCCTTCCATTTTTCCTCATAATTAAAGTAGAATTGCCTATTAATTATCTTAGGCAATGACAGGGCATAAAATAAATATGCCCTCATCACAAAACCTGAAGTAAACCTGAACTAAAAATAAGGGTTAAGGATATATTCTGTTTGCTGCTGTCATACTAAGAATTTGAATGCAGGGAACAGAAGGGTTATTACAGTTATTGCACATGATAAACTATTAACAAATGAGGGAACAAGCAGTATTATAATATGATAGTAATTTTGATAAACATACCTTGGGACTCCATGATTCCAGCCTTGTATCAAAGTGAGCTAAGTTCATTAATTTTTTTATTATCATTCTCCCAATACAAAGTTCAAGAGCTACTCAAGGTAGAGGCTTACTAAATGAGATTGTTGCAAAGATGTACAGAAGAAAAAAATTAAAGAAATTTTTTTAGAAGAAAAAAAGATAAGTTGGCTTGCATGTTGGCCTTGAACCCTGAAAATCATTTGCTATCCCCCCATGAGAATGATGTGAACTAATTTTAGAGTGCAAATTTTCATTCATGGTTTCACCCTAACTTAAAGTCTTCCTCCCACTCAAAACACTGGTGATGGGCCTGTTTGCATGCTACACATTTCTGGCTTCTTACTCAAAGACACAAAAGAGACAAGAATAATAACATTTAAAGAATTAGTTTCTGAACTAAATATAAGTCATGGAAGATTCAATTTGGTTAATTATCATTTATTTGGTTAATTATCATTTATTTCACTCTTAATTTCTCTAAAATATTTTACATTGTGAGGATTTTAATGTTCTGTGCAGTTGACCTAGAAAAGATATTAAAAGATTGAATGAAAATTTTAATAAACAATGAAAGGAATATAGATTAGAGGGGATTTCTGTCTGTTCACTTGTCTTCCAAATGACAAAATTGTTTTTAGGTGTTAGGGCCGAGGTTGGAAAAATAAGTTCACCTTATATGCTGGTACTGGGGATAACTTTCTCCATTCTGTTTAAATAATATTATTCAAAACTTCTATGTATGCGAGTGGTAAGAATGTGTTGATTTTTTATACCAACCCTCTCAACCATCAGTGCTGATTTTGTGTGATGTAGTCTTAAATTATGAATGTCTTATTACCAGCTACTGATTTTAGTCTTAGAAGCAACTATATTCTCACCAATGATACCAACTAGAGATATGTACCTCAATCAGAAAGAGAATGTATTAAGTCAGTTTTCCAGATCTAGCAATCGAAGTAAATTTGAAGGACCATAAAAATCTTTTTCACCACTACATGAATAACCTTGAAAAAAATACCTCAGATTTAAAAAAAAAAAGTAAAACCAAATAAACAAGCAAGTTAACCTTCTTTTTCTTCATCAGTTTTTTTTTTATTATCATGCAAGAGCATTGTCCACATTAGTGGCTAGATGGATAGCTGCACTCATGGCAGATTTCACTCTAAATATCAAAGTGTATTTGTCATGAGGATTAACTGCAGAGAGCTTCTACTCCCTGTAATCACATTCTGTCAGCTCCTTCAATGACATCATGGGCTTCCCAAGCCCTACAAGATGACCCGTCATAATACTTGTGAAACAAAATTTTTGACAAAATTTTTGACAAAATCACCTGTACTAGTTGATGCCCCAACTTAGATTTTAATGGTGTCTGAGGGTTTTGTTATTCCTGCACACATGTAATGTGTCTCACTGTTGTACTCATGAATGGATCATCCACCAAACAATGACAACCTTAAACACAGGCCAATAGTTTTTTGATGACAGCTGTATGAATCTGCCACACAGGTTGGGGAAGCTCATAACCTGAGGTGGGGAGCAAAAGCAGGTATTGACTCCTTGCTTATTTTGGGAGTTAGCTATTTGCCCATAGCTGAGACTTTAACAGATGCTACCACTCTGTGTCATGGTGGATTTGCGAATGGCAACAATTAACAGGTGGTTGCAAGCTCCTCAAAACCTCCCAATCAGAGGCCTTGCTACTGGATGCAGTTTATCATCACACCCAGGACCAAATATTTATTTAATTATATTTTTATTTGTCTATATTTCTGAGATAAGGTAGTATTTACATTCAGTCAGTTAAGTGTCATATGTGATACACGCTTTGGGCGATCAGGTCTGTTTCGAGACATGACTGACTGGGCAGAAGATTATCCCGCAATAGGTTGCCATTACTTTCTGCGGTAGACTGGTTGCTGACCAATCTGTCCTGTTATTTAACCCATATATGGAGGGAAGAGACAGATTAATGCCTTTCCCAAGAGTATTTGTGCATAAGTGAATGCAAGGAATCTAACTGGAACTCGAACTTGGCTCCCCAATTTTTCGTTCCAAGTTGATATCTACTGTACTACAACACACATATTTGTACTATTGTCCTCATCTTTGTTGCCATTTGTACGACGTTTCGCCCATTGTACACTCTGACCTTCTTCAGGTGCTAGGATTTTTGAACTGAACCCTTTATTACAATCCCTTGGGTAATAGAACACATGGCCCAGTGGATATAGATGTTGATTAGTTTCTGTGACTTGACCCAAAGAGTTGTGAGTTCAATACCAGGCTACAGCAGTGGTGAACAAGTAACTTGCAGGGTTAGAGTGAAATAACTCATGACTCCAAATCAAAGCATTACTCCACAAGGGATGAGAATGATATACGCCAGTGATTGTAATAAAGAGTTCAGTTCAAAATTCCTAGCACCTGAAGAAGTGCGGAGTTTACAATTGCCGAAATGTTGTAGAAATAGCAACAAAGATGAGGAC
This sequence comes from Ascarosepion bandense, assembly GCA_037127315.1. Lineage (NCBI taxonomy): Eukaryota > Metazoa > Mollusca > Cephalopoda > Sepiida > Sepiidae > Ascarosepion > Ascarosepion bandense. The sequence goes on along the minus strand of JBBBDQ010028774.1, from coordinate 74,433 downwards.
AATAGTCCGAATAATGTAAATAATATATTTTTATTTATTTTCTCAATCTGTATTGAGGATTTAACTGTCTTATACCACAAGAGTTATTATCATGGTTTTTGTAATGCATATGACTAACTAAAAAGTGTCCTGTTTGTTTTTTAAATTTTTCTTTCCATGTTTCACAAGTTTTGTTTATTTTGTTGTTCTAAAATTAGGTGCATTTTATATATGAACTAGCAGTATAGCCTGATGTTGCCCGGGTGTAATGAAAGCTTTAAAACTAATCCATGGTCCTGGAGCTCAGACTCTTTGGATGTTGGCACGAAAGTCAAATTTTGATTTCCTGGTATCGATATCAAATAAGTTTTTTTCATCATAAATTTTGAAGGCTAAATAAGTCCTCTGATTAAATGGTATCATGGCTGAGACTAAGAACTACAATTATACCTACTTAGAGCCAAACCTGAAGTAAAAACTAAAATAAAAGAGCTGAAAAAAATACAGACATACAGGCAGATAAACAGACACACACACAAACATCTTGCCTTTTATATACATATATATTATCAATTTTCTGCACTATTGTAAGAACTGCAACCTTAAAACATCTGAATATCGTTTCTTATGTCTTTGTCTATGAGTGTATCAAATTTGATTAAAATCGAACCACTCCTTCTATAACCCAATTTGTTCGATTATCAATTTTCAATATTTATTGGGGGTACCTCGGCACAAAACCTAGCTAAGAACTCTCAAAGATGCTTATAGTACGACTGTGTAAATTTTCAAGAAAATCGGTTCAGCCATTTTGGAGTCTATAGGTAATGGAAGCACACACACACACACACACACACACACACACAGACAAAGTTCCATTTATAAATAAGTTTAGAAATAAGCCCTTTTTTCTGGAATTCCTCTGCTTTTATAACTGTCTTGTATATTCCAGAGTGATCTATGCATAAAGAATTATTATAGTAATTTCTGTCAGAGTATCAAATTCTTTTAATATTTCCTAATTTCAATGAAGCAATGGCCAAATTGTAGTTTTATTTTATTTCCAGGAAAATCATCACAGAATTTATTTCTTCTGAATCAGAGCCTATTTCTCCTTACATAAGTCAATTCACAATGAACATCTTTCAAGACCAAATCTCACCATGCTTAACATATTTACTTCAATGTTGCCAGCATATTTAACTCATTTCTGTTGATATGTTGGTCATTTCCTTCTTGGGTAAAAGAGGGATTACCTGCCCTTAGAAATAACTAGACCTTAGCTGAAATGATCGGCACAATTTGCTGAATGAATTCCAATTATGAACTTTGGCAATTTCCATAAATATGTTATCTCAGTTCTGTACATGTTTCTTAAATATTTATTTCTAATTAATAATGTGTTGTTGTTAAAACTAGTTTTGCATTAAGTAGCATGAAAACTTCTGTATTTTTTTTCAATATTGATTCAGCAAAGTTTAAATAAAATAAAATAAAATGGATGAAGCTGAAGTATAAATGAAAATAAGAACTAAGCTAAATTGCCAATAGACAAATTCATCAGACTATCGCACTCTTTCTTGTTAGTTTTGTCGTATTCTTCAGCATTTTTTAATTGTCTAAAATTTTAATCTGCAAGTTTTTTAGGCAAGTATTCTCATTATTGATAATTTTGCCATAATTTTTTGACTGGTGTATTTTTTAATGTTGCTCCTTGTTTTAAACATTTTGTCATATGATAAGACTTATTCTGTAGATTGTTCAGACTAATATTCTCTATATTTTCTGAAAGTTGTCATGACAAATTATCTTTTTCATAATATTTTATCATAATGTTTTGATTCATTCATTCATCAACATTAATCATTTTCTGAAATATTGAATTTCATTATAAGCATTATTCTCTAAGTTGTTTAAACTAAAAAATTTAAAATATTCAATGTACAGGCCTGCCTTCCTTGATTTCCATGATAATACTTTCATTTTTAATAGATGGTGAAATTGTTGTACTTCGGGGCATCTCAACCTTTCATCAGTTCAAGATTTATATTTATTTGATTTTTCAATTACAAATGCAAATGGACAATACAGGCATGTAACAGACAATATTTGAAAATTCTTAGGAAAGGAAAAAAAAACTAAACAGAGAGGATATGCATAAAATATTGTTGTTATAAGTCTACTAAATTGCTTTTAGTTTCTCAAAACTAACCTACATGATTTAACTCATTTATGCAAATAAGTCTTTCTTTTAGCAATCTAAAGTGAAAATTAATTTTAACCTTTGGCACATTGCATTATTAATATTAGTTCTTTTTCCAGTGCATTGTTTTTCAAGGTCTCTCAATTTCAGTCTCTTTATTGTTAATTTTGCTCAGAGTTGTTTTCTTTTAACATAGCAGGATACAACAACACAACTATGAAATTCAAACACACTATTGATCAGGGAGAAGAGTCACCTTCAGTGGCAGGATAAACATTTGGTACAGCAAATGGAGTCACATCAGTCAGTTAAATGCCATACGTGAAACATGCTTGGGCGATCATGTCTCGAAAGAAACATGACTGACTGGGCAGAAGATTATCTCACAGTAGGTTGCCATTGCTTTCTGCAGTAGACCGGTTGCCTGCCAAGGCTATAGAACCCAATCTGTCCTGTTATTTAATCTATAACTGGAATGAAGAGATGGATTAATACCTTCTCCAAAGGTATTTGCGCGTAAGTGAATGCAATGCATTCAACTGGAACTTGAACTTGGCTCCCCGATTTCTTGTTCCGAGCCGATATCCACTGCACCACAACGCACATCCTGAGTCATATACATAGTGAAAAAAGTTTAAGATAATTTTGAGTTGCTAAAACGGATACTTATTTAATAAACAAGTTCATTCATCTTGAACAATCTTGGAATTTTCAGAATTATTGCAACTGTATATTTTGCCCTTCTTCTTCTTCTTCTTCTTCTTCTTCTTCTCCACCTCCTCCTCATCCTCAAGAATTTTGAATTATTTTCCATTACAAATCTGTATTGTACTTTTTCAATTGTAAATCTTTGGCACGCAGTGTGTATGGTATACTGTTTTTGTGTACAATTCTATTTCATTGATTGTATGGTTCAGTAATTTTTGATTTTAAATATATGTTTTTGTATTGTTTTATCAAAATGTTTTGACTGATGCATTATTTAGCCTTTTCCGTTCTCCAAAAATTTGATCTGCATTATAGGTATAAATATATAAGCAAATTTATACATATATTTTATACTTATATAAGTCTAAATTTTTCTGAAAATTTTTCGAACATATATTTGCATTCCTTTGTTTTTTATCTTGCTGTTTTGACTGATGCTTTCTTCCACCTTTACCAATTGTCTGAAACTTTGATTTACTTATAAAGATTATTCTGCTAAATTTTTACAGATGAAGGTTCTCATTCTTATTGGTTTTATCACAGTGTTTTGGCTGATGAATTCTTCTGGCATTGTTATTGTCTGAAATTTCCATTTGCCTTAAGGACATTGTTCTTGTTTAGAGAAATATTCTAAGTCTTGTTGGATTTATCACAACATTTTGGTTGATGTATTATTCCAAATTTGTTATTGTGTGAAAATTTGGGTCACATTATGTTTATTATTATTGTTGGTTCTATAACTAGGTTTTGACTACCATATATAGGGTGTGATGGGTCACCATTTTATATTTTGATTTCACGCATGTGCATTGTTGTTTTGGATTTTGTTGATTGCACAGTATAGTAAGGTCAGTTGGGCACCAGTTGTGAGAAAAAGTATATCATAAAGCAATTCACTTCACCATATATTTGGAAACAACATGCTGTACGGCTTGAAATTTGTACTTGTATTTGTGTGGAGGATTCAGAAGGAGTTGGATGAGTCTAATGAAGATTACAAAGGTGTTTGTAGTAATCACTAGTGATGGTGAGATTATGCCTCCATTCATCTTCCCACAATGCCTCTGACTCAACATGGATGCTTAAAGGTAGTACTTCCCTGGGTCAAGAGGGTGGCTGACGGAAAACCTTATGACTGGCAATAAGATTCTGCACCAAGTCAGAATATCATTTCCCACCTTTTTAAGATTGTCCAATACAAAAACTGCATTCCAAATAATATGCATATATTACTGAATATTTTAATTCTTTTCCATACTAGTACATATAGATAGATTATTTTTATAAAGTAGTATTTTTTGACACTCATGGCAGGCTCCAAATTCTGTAAATACAAAAGAAGAAAAAGTAAAAGCTGTACCTTTCCACAGGATCCCTTGCATTTTTCCTTTTAATGCTTCTTTTAATCAGCAACTATTATTTAACTATTTATTATTTAACTATTTATTATTTAACTATTTATTATTTAACTCTTTGGCACTTCTAAAGATAATCATCATTCAACAAAATGCTTTATTTATCTTAAAAACAATGACTATGACTTCTGTCGACTTTTGTGTCTTGCATTTCTTTTTCTGTGGATTAGCGAAGTGAAGCTACAGGAAAGACTGACATTTCATCTTTGGTTCATAGTGAAGTAACCATGTTTCATCAACAGTGACAAATTGTTCCAGAAATGTATCTGAAAAGGCTGCAAAATTAACTTGTAGGTGTCTACTCAAATGATTTTAGCACTGACTTGACTGATAGCTTCTCCATACCTATTGTTAATTAATTATTTCCTTAATCAGTCCCTAGCTGATTGAGATTTGTCATTGGATCAAAGAATTTTAAAGGCTGATAATACTGGAAGCTTCTAAGACCTGAGTATAGCAGGTACTTGCCTTGCAAACATTTATATTATATACATTTTTTTCTACAATAACAGAGGATAAAATTTTACATTTTTTTCACAATAACAGAGAATAAAATTCAGCATTTGAAATTTTCATACTTTCCATTGACATGGTAAAGCCAATGAAATGATTTAAAAGTAAGCACAACGGTTGTAAAAGTGATCTCTTTACAATAACACCTTTGCAGTGACAAAATAAAAGTTTTGAGGAAGTGGGTTGGGTTGAAAACTTTTCAGCACCTCCTCATTCTATAATTAGGTCTAAGTTTTGGTGTTAGATATTCCTGTAAGATTAAACTGTAAAAAAAGTTATACTGAATAGGTTAACATATGTGTTGATGTACTTACAAATAAGCAGATATTTTCTGTCTAACTCATGAAAAAAATATAAGTCTGCAGGAATTTCTGGCAGCAATATCCAGAATTCGCTGTAGTAAGAATTCTTACAGAATGAATTACAAAAATACACTTTCTAAAATGCAGTTATAAAGCCAACAATATATTAATATCAGTTTAAACAACTTACAGATGGGTTATAATGTATGAGTAAGTGGATTTTCATGAGCAAGGTGTTGAACAAGTCTGAACTTACTGTCTATAATCCAATGGCAAGTCTGAACTTACTGTCTATAATCCAATGGCAAGTCTGAACTTACTGTCTATAATCCAATGGCAAGATAACCAGTGAAGGATCAGTTGCAGTAAATGAATGTGGTAACAAATGCCTTTCTTGTATTTGGCAACAGGTTTGAATTCAGAATTGTTCTTCTCCCAAACTGGCTGCAACTCAAGGCTAAAGAGCCAAGTTTTCCATGTTATTTAACCCACAACAGGAAGTAGAAGAGACAGATTAATATGTTTCCCAAGTATGAAGTGAATGCAGTAAACTTGGTCAGAATTTCACCTTGATTTGCTGATTCTGCTCAAGTAATTATCCTTCGGTATGCTTTGTGGTGCAATATCAGCTTGGATAAGAAATTGGGGATCCAAGTTCAAATTCTAGTTGAATTCGTTGCATTCACTCATGTGCTAATACCCTTGGGAAAGGTATTAATCCACCTCTTCTTTCACCAGTTATATGTTAAACAGTAGGGCAGATTGGGTTCTATACTCTTGGTTGGCAACCAGCCTACCACAGAAAGAAATTTGCTGTGGGAAAATCTTCTGCCTAGTCAGTCATGGATCACAAGAGGCAAGATCAGCTGAGCATGTATCATATATGGCACTTAACTGACTGAGTAGATTATCCTTCTCCCATATCTAAACAGCTTATCAGTCAGTCAAGTACCATATGTGATACACGCTTGGGTGATCATGTCTCAAAAGAGACATGACTGACTGGGCAGAAGATTATCTTGCAGTAGGTTGCCATTGCTTTCTGCGGTAGAATGGTTGCTACCCAAGGCTATAGATAGTTATTTAACCCATAACTGGAGGGAAGAGATGAATTAATACCTTTCCCAATGGTATTTGTGTATAAATGAATGTAAGGCTTAGACTTCAATACCCCCACTAATCAATGAATTTGAAGTTCTCACCTCCCCAGCCGACAAGGCTGAATGCTTTGCCTGTAGATTCTCAACCAATTCGACACTGGACTCGTTAGGAATACCTACACCAGACTTCCCACCCAGAACTAAGGCTCAACTAAATAACATCCACATTACACCCTCGCTGGTCGGCAAGATAATTGCACAACTTGATCCACACAAAGCGAGCGGCAGTGACGGAATCCCAGTCATAGTACTGAAGAAATGTGCCCCTGAACTCTCCTTTGTCTTCTCTAAACTCTATAACCTCTGCCTATCTGCTTCCTGCTTTCCTGCCTGTTGGAAGTCCTCCTGCATAGTTCCTATATTTAAGAATTCTGGCGAACCCTCAGACCCCACCAATTACTGTCCTATTAGTCTCCTTCCAATCTTTGGCAAAGTTTTCGAAGCCATTATCAACATTGAGGTGATTCAGCATCTTATGGCCAACGGGCTTCTCTCTGATAAACAGTACGGGTTTCGCTTCACCAGGTCTACTGCTGATATGCTAACGACCATTACCGAGTACATATACCAGGCACTCGACAAGAATGGTGAAGCCCGAACTGTTGCCTTGGATATCTCCAAAGCATTCGACAGGGTCTGGCATGCTGGCCTCTTGTGCAAACTGCGGAGCTATGGGATAACTGGACATCTGTTTGACCTCATCCAGTCTTTCCTCTCTAACCGCACATTGAAGGTGGTATTAAATGGGCATGCCTCCCAAAACTACCAGACAAACGCGGGCGTCCCTCAAGGTTCCATCCTAGGTCCCACGCTCTTTATGATCTACATTAATGATCTCCCCGACACCATTAGATCCCAAGTTGGCATGTATGCCGACGACACAACAATCTACTCTTGCATCGATCAGAAACCAGGTCTGGACGACAAAGTGAACCTCACTGCCATACTTGAAAGGGACCTCCAATCCGTAGTGGCCTGGGGTAGGAAATGGTTGGTAAATTTCAATGCCTCTAAAACAAAGCTGTTATCAACTAGCCACCATAGACAATTGCATCTACCTCCCATTAGCATGGGACAGGCTAGCCTCCCAGAGAGTAAAATACTACGCCTCCTTGGCCTTACACTCTTGGCGGACCTCAAATGGAATGACTATATTGAATCCATTGCCAAATCTGCTGCTATGAAAGTCGGCTCCCTGTGCAGGACCAGGAAATTTTTCCCACCTGAATCTATTCTGCACATATACAAATCTACCATCCGCCCGTGTATTGAATATTGCTGCCATATCTGGTCTGGTGCCCCTGCTGCTCTCCTTGGGCTTCTTGACAAAATACAAAGGAGGATCTGTAATGTGGTTGATACTGACTTGGCAGACCAGCTGCAGCTGCTCTCTCACCGGCGTGATGTGGCTTCCCTGTGCCTCTTTTACAAGTACTTTCATGGCTTCTGCTCCGATGAGCTTAGATCACTGGTGCCGCCTAAGCACAAATTTACACGAGATACTAGATTAGCAACTAGGTCCCACCCTTTTACAGTTAAACAAATAAGATGTAACCATAAATTCTACTCCAACAGCTTCTTTTCTCGCGTTTCCCGCCTGTGGAACTCCCTTCCACAAGTCTGCTTTCCCGACAGTTACAATCTCCAGGTGTTTAAATGTAGGGTCAATAGACACCTCCTATCACACTAACTCCCAACTATTCTCAGAACACTCTCATCTACCCAACCCTCATTCTTGGTATCCTTACCCGCCTATCACCCACCCTCTGACATTTCCTATATTTAATCATCCTTTCTCCACTCTACGTAGCCCTCTGCGCAGTAGTAGCAGTGACATGCCTTGCTCGGGGTGAAACGCTTATAAAAAAAAAAAAAAAAGTATTCCAACAGCTTATAGGCGTTCCAAATTTCAGAAGTTTGAAAAACTAAATCTATTAAAGTAACTCTAATATAAATAATTATATATGAGAATGCAATAGAAATAGAACAGATAAGAAAAACCCGATGATGAATAGCAATTACTAAATTGAAATATATGTATGAATCTGGCAAATGCCACCTGGATTAGAGAAAAATATAACATCATCATTTAAAAATCAATCCAATACTTTCTCAGTCAGATTCTGATACTAATGCTTGCCTCTTCTGAATGTAAAAAATATTCTGGAATAACTTGTTATAATTTTCATTGTTTGTCTAATTTTTATTGTAGTTTTATGATAATTTTAACTGACATTTAGCACTGACATAAGCAATGCGGAGCCTGTTCATTACCTTGATAGTACCTGCTTTTTCCTGAGTGGAAATAACAGGGGCTGTAAGTTTGGACGTGCATGTGGTATAGTAGATAATGGCTCAGAATTGTTAATGGGAGAGCTGAGTTCAAATTTAGTTAGATTCATTATATTCACTTACATGAAAATACCCTTGGGAAAGTTATGAATGCACCCCTTCTCTACAGCTATGGGTTAATAAGTAAGACATGTAATACTAAAATGATTATTATCTTCAAAAACACAGTGTATACAGTCAGTCAGTTAAGTGCCATACATGATACACGCTTGGGCGATCATGTCTCGAAAGAGACAAGACTGACTGGGCAGAAGATTATCCCGCAGTAGGTTGCCATTGCTTTCTGTGGTAGACTGGTTGCCTTCCAAGGCTATAGAACCCTGTCTGTCCTGTTATTTAACCCATAACTGGAAGGAATAAATGGATTAATACCTTTCCCAAGGGTATTTGCGCGTAAGTGAATGCAATGAATTCGGCTGGAATTCGAACTCGGCTCCCCGATTCCTCGTTCCGAGCCGATATACAACATATTTAAATTTGAATGTTAAATAACTCATAGAGGGTTAAGCAAAAAACAAGCAGCCAAAAATCTAAGATAGACAGAGTGGATACTCGATACAAATTGACAATTAAAGAAGTCTTTTGGATTTCTGAAAGGGATCCTCATTTAAATAAACAAGTTAAATCATCTATGGCAGACTTTAAAAATAATTTTGTAGAATTACAACAATTTTAACAGAATTTTCAGTCACTGAATTATCTTTTCTTTTAAGAATTTTGAATGATTGTCCATTATTCATCTGAATTGTATTGTGGCATTTGATGGACATCTTCATCTGATGAAGAGAATACAAGTCTAGAAACATGCACCAACATTCAATAAAAATTCAGACAGACAGTTTTTGTCTAAAATTTCTATTCATTTGGTCTAAAATTCTATCTATAAATGACTTCAATGTTTATTAACATGGAAAGTGAAATTCATGAACCAAATTCAAATTACAGAGGAGTTTGATGCCACAATCAATCCTCTATGTCCTGAAGAGACGTGACATAAAAAATGAAAAAGTTACAAACGTGAAATTTATCTACAATAAAAATTAATTTTAACTAATTGCTTATTTATTAAACCCAATCAAAAATGGTAATGATGATAGTTTTTTATAATTACTATCTAAGCAGGTAAGGTAGTCATGGTAGAGTAGTTTATTCAAGTATTCATCCAACATCTCTCTCGTCTGTCAACCATCTTGGGGTACCAGATATTTTGTAGAGAGGAAAAGCAATTGAGGAAATGAGTTTGTTTTAATTTGTCACATTCAAGATGGATAAAAGTATTTATTGTAATTTGTCACACTTAAGATGAAGAGAAGAGTTTATCACAATTTGTCATATTTAAGATGAATAAAAGTGTTTCTTGTAATTTGTTTCATTTACAATTAATAGAAAAGTTTGTTGTAATTTGTCATATATTAGATCAATAAAAGTGTTTGTTGTTATTTGTCACATGAACAAAGAATAGATAAGATTGTTGCAAAAATTGTTATAAAAAATTGAAAATTTAAGGTGAAAATGAGTTTTTCATAATTTGTCACATTTAAGTTGAATAGAAGATATTGTTACAATTTGTCATATTTAACACATCACTCAATAAGTCCCAGGCCTGACATATAGATGGCAATACTAATAAAAAATCCATATGATTTTTATAAACCTTCAAATGGCATGTGACAAAATTTGGATTCAATTGGATTATTAGTTTACAGAGTATAGTTATTTAAGTGAAGCTACTCTTGCAAATTTTCAAAACAATGGAAAAATTTGAATTTCATGTGTTGATAAAGCATTCATTTTTATGGGAAAAATACTGTTCCAGCAAAGCAATGGCTTGATAAGTGTTATTTGAACATTTCTCAGTTGGAAACAATGGTTAAGAGGTGGTATACTGACTTTAAACACAGTCACACAGACACAAATGATGCTGAAGGCTCAGGTTGTCCAAAATTGGCTATTGTCCTAGAAAACACCAAAAAATCTACAAACTTGTTTTGGTCAAATGTAAATTGAAGTTGCATGAGATAGCAGAGGATTTGAACATATCAAAAGGCAGTGTATTCAATGTTTTGCATGAACATTTTTCAATGAGAAAGCTGTTTTCAAAGTGGGTGCCACCTTTGTTCACAATTGATAAAAAACAATGAGTTGATGATTCAGAGAGTTGTTTGCAACGGTTTCAACACAACAAGAAAGAGTTTTTGTGTAAATATGTGATAATGGATGCTCTACCACTTCACTTCAAAGTCAAATCGACAACCAGTTGATTGTATTCTATTTATCTTAAGTGTGAGCAGCAGGTGAAACCATCCAAAGCAACCAGAGATGCAAACATCAGCAGGCAAAGTTTTGGCCTCCATATTTTGGGAAGTGCAAGATATTTTGTTCATTGATTATCTTAAGAAAGAAAGAACCATCAATAGCTAATGTTATGCAGCATTATTGGTGTGTTTGAAGGAAGAAATTGCCAAAAGATGGCCACAAATGAAGAAGAAAAAAGTGATCTTTCACCAAAACAATGCATCGCTTCACAAGTCAATCGCAACTATGGCAAAACTACATGAATTGCACTTTGAATTGCTTCTGCATCTACCCTATTCTCCAGATATGGCCCTCAGCAACTACTGGATGTTTGAAAAACTCAAATGAATGCTCCAGGGAAAAAGAATTGGCTCCAGTGAAGAGAAGATATTGGAAACTGAGGCGTGATTTGAAGCCAAAGACAAATTGTTCTACAAAAAAAGACATCAAGTTGTTAGAGAAGTGTTGGAATTAGCGAATCACCCTAGAAAAAGAGTATGTTGATGAATAAAGTCAAATTTTGCCTAAAAGTTGTTGCTTTATTAATCAGTCCCAGAATTTATTGAGTGATGTGTTAAGATGAATAGAAGATATTGTTGTAATTTGTTTCATTTAAGATGAATAAAATAGTTTGTTGTACTTTGTCACATTTACAATGAACAGAAGAGTTTTATTGCAGTTTGTTACATTTAAGATGAATAAAATAGTTTGTTGTACTTTGTTACATTTACAATGAATGAAAGAGTTTGTTGTATTTTGTCACAATTAAGATCTATAAAAATGATACTCTTGGTCACTTTCACAATTATAATTAATAAAAAGTTTGTTTCTATTTGTTACAAGATGTATAAAAGTTTTTTGCAATTTGTCTTATTTAAGATGAATAGTTTGTTACAATTTGGTTAAAACTTATATGAATAAAAGAATTCTGTAACAAAAACTTATAAATTTTATATATATAATAAATGTTATTATTGTTTATTATTATTCATTATATTATTTTATTATTATTATATTTTATTATTGTTGTGTTTCAGACAAAGTCTGTTTATTTAATTTTATTTCACAGTTTTATGCCAATATTATTTTCCATGGAGTGGGTATTTAAATTTTTATAAAGCATATTAAAGAATAGCATGTTTGTTTTTGAGAGAATATGTTTATTTAAAATATTCCTGTCATAATAAATTTTAGGCTGACCCTAAAAAATTTATTTTTGGTTTGTTTCATCCATCTAGCATTAATAAAAAAAAATATTTCAAAATACTTTGGAAAAAACTTCATGATACTCATGAATAAGGCATTTTTTCTTTAATTGAAAATGGCCTTTGTATGATAAATCTAATTATTGTTTAGACTCTAAAATTTTGTTGATAGTTTATTAATTTTTATCAATATTTCACACTTTCACTCCAGAGATCAGTAAGACCAAAATTATCAGACTTGGCTGATATCAATTTCTGACAGAGTTCTTTATTTAAAAGTTGCTTGCTTCCAAACAGATAAAAATAAATGTAGTATATTTCTTTGACAATTTTAAGGGATTATCTCATCTGATTTCCATTGTAATAAATATTGATTGACTTCTTGAAAAATCTGATTTGTGTATCATCACCTTAATTCATCATTCCATTCTCTTTATCATCATAATCTTTATTATTATTATTTTGCTGTTGTTGTTGTGATGATTTATCATTATGCTGTGTTTCTCTGAGGAACATTGGAAATTCAATTGAAAAACAGATAAGGGGAAACATGAAAACATCAGGACATTATCAGATGACTTTCATTGATTACACAAAGAAACCATACGTAGCTGTTTATAAAGTGTAACTTAGTCTGACACAAAACCACAAGTGTAGAGCATTAAGTGAGAATCAAATTTGCTGCAGTTGTAATAGTCTGCTGAAAATGTATAAAAATTGACAATTTCTTGACAAAATAGACAAGACAAAATGATTTAACACAAATGATAACCCAAACATAGTAATTTATTGAACATATTGGATTTATGTACAGCAAGGTTTTTATAATTGTGATAAAATAATATATGACTCGAGTTTCATTTATTAATCTACATTCAGATACTGGAATTTCAAGAGTCTAAGACATATCCTTTTGTTTCTCTACAGCTATTTTCATGGTAGATATTCAAGTAAACTACATTCCTTGGTACCACCAGTCCAGACTTTCATACCAAGAGCTCACTTGTACTAAATTGAGTCATTTTCATTTCTTTCATATTTCATTAGGAAGGAGTAATTTCTACTCAGATAGCTTCTTCTCCAGAACTATTGCAATGTGGAGTAGACTCCCAAGAGGATGCTTACTTGATTGCTACTATGTTAAATTTTCATGTTATCTCTCCTACAAATCCTCATAATATACAATTGTTACTTCCTCTTTTTACACCCTGACAACATCTCTATTCTGTAACCTCTACACTAAGTTGCTCTTAGATTTATATTGGTTGAAATAAAAGTTAAATATTAAAAGCACTTACCCTGGTATTTACTCTTTCTAATATTCTGTTGCTATAAGTAATAATTAGACTAATGTTCATTGAGCCTCTTCATAAAAGCGAATATAAAATGACATGACATCACTTCTTCAGGTCACATTTAGCCATTTCAAATGAAAAATTATGAGACCTTGCCACCATTCTAGTAGTACATTTAAATCCATAAAGCCAAAACCAAAGAGTAAAGTTCATCAGAACGATTACTATTAACATATTTATAGAAAAGGTACAAGCAAGCTAAGTGATTGATGCTGTGATGCCTGGCCATAGCTGATAACATTGGAGATTCTTTTTTCGAATTCATCAGGAATCTCTAAATATATAGCAAAAGCACCAGTCCTGATGTGACAGCAATATTCAATGCATGGATGGAGGGTAAACTTATAAATGTGTGAGATACTAGCAAGAAAAATTGTCCAATATGGCACAACTTTTCTAGCAGTAAACCTTGTAGTTGATTCAATATAATCATTCTGCTTCATATTAGAAGAAAATTATTAGCCCAAGAAGTCATGATGAGTAACTGGATGTTAGCATCTGCTGTACTGATAGAGGGACAAAAAGGTTCTCTTAAATGATAAAAAAAAGTGTAGTTTTCTTTAGGAGGCATTAAAATTAACAAACTATTCCCTTTCCCAACTAACTACAGATTATTATGTTAAATTTTAGATCAGCTATCAATTTGACCTTGTGGTGATACCAACCGAACAAAAGCAATGGAACGGATGTTTGCACCCTCACAACCAAAAAGCAAATGATCAAAACTCGATGGTGTGCAGCTGAATTTGTGCAGATGTTATGGTTGAAAAATAAAAATTAATTAAATATTAAATTTCCAGTTCGCGAACCTACGCAAATTTTATTTATCAGCCAATGGGAAGCCCAGAATCAAATACAAGTGTGAATCCAAAATAATCTGCTGCGATCCAAAAAGAAGATATAACAAGTTGATACAGAAACATCGTCAGACAGACAGAAAGACAGACAGACTCAAGAGAGACGAGTGTAATTAGTATCTCCATTGATCAACATCAAGCGACTTACTATGCTCGCCTTCCTTCACCTCTCCTTACCTTCTTCCCTGTCTCAAAACTACTTACTTCAAAGACATTCCTTACTTACAATGCTCCCACATTCCTAAGCATTAATTCTCTTTTCAGCATTTTATTGCCATGAACATTTTAACATCCATTGGACCTGTACTTCAAGTATTACTTTCATTGTGAAAACCTTAATTGATATGTGTATATATAAAATGTTATTTTCAACTCAATTTGCTTTTCTTGATTTATAATCATTTTATCACTTATAGTGGGCTATCTACAACAAGGCCAAATTCCGTCAGTCTTCAACAATACACAAGTACCCTTCACTAGAACGAACTCTCCACTATAATCTGGAAAAGAATGGATACCCCGCTATAACCTTATCAAATCAATTAGGGTTACAATTAAGACAGCAATAAATAGTTGAGTTATCAGCATAGATACCAAGTTGAGAACTGATAACATCAGGAAAGTTATTAATGAAAGGATAGAGCACTGAGGGGATGCCTGCATTAATACAATAAGATCTGGAAGAGTGGCTATTCAAGATAACTTTTCTTTTACATTTTGATAAAGTTAAATCATTTAAAATATTTGTCCAGCAATACCATAACCTTTCAACTTTTGAAGAAGACCAGCATACCAAACACTGTCAAACGCTTTTGAGATATCTTAAGCACCAGTCTGAGTTTCACTATTCCCTTAGGTTTATATTGGTTGAAATAAAAGTTAAATATTAAAAACACTTACTCTGGTGACTAAAGTTTGATAGACTCTTTCTGCAATAACATTTAACCTAGAGAAGCAAAAGCCATACTGATTATCTGAAAGAAAACCTGGCAAAGTGAGATCTTTAACCAATTTAGAATTAATTAGAACTTCTAGTATTTTGTCAAAAAGGTAGAACTCAAATATGCTGATAGAATTATCAGACGGTTTGCCTGAGTTCTTAAAGACTGGAACAATGGAAGATGTTTTCCAACAAACAGGAAAGCAAGAATCATCTAGGAATTTTTTGTTAAATTTAGAGAGTACAGGAACAAGTTCATGAGCAAAGTTAAGGTCTATTGCAGGGATATCATAAAGTTTACATGCTTTGTGGGGATCTAGTTTAGAAATGATAGCAGAAATCATGGATGGAGTGGGGGTATTATGCTTATTCAATAGAGACTCAATTCTAAGTGGAAAGTCAGGTATATTCCAGATGAGGCAAGAGAAAAATGTTCTGCTTTATTTTTTATTTTTATTTTTTTTTATAAGCGTTTCACCCCGAGCAAGGCATGTCACTGCCACTACTGTGCAGGGGGCTACGTAGAGTGGAGAAAGGCTGATTAAATATAGGAAATGTCAGAGGGTGGGTGATAGGCGGGTAAGGATACCGAGAATGAGGGTTGGGTAGATAAGAGTGTTGTGAGAATAGTTGGGAGTTAGTGTGATAGGAGGTGTCTATTGACCCTACATTTAAACACCTGGAGATTGTAACTGTTGAGAAAGCAGACTTGTGGAAGGGAGTTCCACAGGCAGGAAGCGCGAGAAAAGAAGCTGTTGGAGTAGAATTTACGGTTACATCTTATTTGTTTAACTGTAAAAGGGTGGGACCTAGTTGCTAATCTAGAAGATGTTAACACTTCATATTGAGAGAAGATAGATAAAAAAATCACTATTAAAAAGTCTGAAAATCACGTAAGAGTTTGATCAACCCTTGAGAATAAAACTGGGTTGATAAAAATGTTAATAATGGTTGTGATAGTATGTATCATCATCACTGAATGAATGAGCACATTGGCCTTTATTCATCTACTGATTACGCTACATTAAATTCATTCTCTGAGAAGAGCTCTGCATAGTACAGCATGAATAACGGACTGGCTCTGGAGGTGTTCAAGAAACACAAATATACCAAAATATTCATCTCAATAGGCATATTGTTAAAACAAGCATTCGGTCGTTATATATATATGAGAGAATGGCAACCCAGGAAGATGGAGAGGATAATCCAATATATATATGTATATATACTAATTTCCCACAACTGACCTCAACTATCGTTTCATACACCTGAATGCAATCATCAGGGATTACAAGCATGAGTATATTATAAATATTATGTTCTGCCTCATTTCAAGGCATTGAACACTTTTCTTCCCAGTATGGGATTTTTAGTAGACTCACTTTAAGTAGCTGATTTCTCCCAAATATATATATATATATATATATATATTATGGAGTGCAAGAGAATACAATCAAAGATTGCAATATGAGCTCTGGAAAAAACTGTTAAAGAAAATCATTAGCACCAAATGATTGCAATATGAACTCTGGTAAAAAATGCAACATTAGGTTTATAAGTCCCAAGGACACATGGCCTAGTGGTTATAGAAATTGACTTGATGCAGAAGAGTTGTGAGTTCAATACTAGGCTACAGTAGTGTTGAACAAAAAACTTAGAAAGCCAAGTTAAAGGGAGATAACGCATGACTTCCAGAAGTGGATTTGCACATGATCATAATAAAGAGTTTAGTTCAAAATTCCTAGCACCTGAAGAAGGTCAGATTTTGCAGCAGCTGAAGCAAAGGTGAAAACAATAGTGTAAATACTGCCACATCTCAGAAGTATAGACATATAAATATATATAGCAACAAGTACAATAAAATGTTCAACTCATTTGCTACTTTTATTGATTTATTTCTTGATATTGAACACTTTAGCTATAAAAACTGCTTGCCTTAGACTTAAAAGTTCCATCTACTAGAAAAGCAATTGTCAATTTTCTTTCTATCTTAGTAAAATATAACACCTTTGTTACTATATGTGTGTGTGTATATATATAGATATATGTATATATACTGATTTTTTAATTACTTAGTTTTTGGTCATAATAAAATTATACCAGTGCACATTTGTATTAAAAAGTATTCAATTATATTGTAGAACTTTTGAATATTTTTCATTTGTAAACGAGTTATTACGTGGCCTAGGTTTCTATCATGTGGTGTCATTAGGCAATTTGCAATAAATGATTTTACCATTTACCCATTTTTTTTTGTTTTTTTATGTAAGCATTCTTAAAAAAAAACGGTAACCGGTAAAATCAGTTATTGCAAATCACCTGAAGACTCCACATGGTAGAAATCTAGATCGCATAATAACTTGTTTACAAATGAAAAATATATATATGTTTTAAAGAAAATTTTCAAATTGAAATAGCTTATTTTATTAGTGATCTAGGTAGCTGATAATAATGGGTGCTGAATATATATATATATATATATATATATATATATATATATATATTGATTGATTGATTTTTTAATTACTTAGTTTTTGGTCATAATAAAATTAGACCAGTGCACATTTGTATTAAAAAGTGTTCAATACAATTATATTGTAGAACTTTTGAATAATTTACATTTGTAAACGAGTTATTATGTGACCCAGGTTTCTAGCATGTATTTTCTTCAGTAACTATTGCAAATCACCTGAAGACACCACATGGTAGAAACGTTGGTCACATAATAACTTGTTTACAAATGTAATATATATATATATATATATATGTGTGTGTGTGTGTGTGTGTGTGTGTGTGTGTGTGTGTGTGTAGGAACTATCACAAAGAGAAAATGTTGTCATATTTTTTCCCTAAAATTGTTCTTGATATATAAAACATGTACATATTTTAAGATTAATCTCAGTCCTTCCTCAACAAAACAAAGAAACATGGTTTTAATGATGAAGTTATGCAATCTACTAATAAAGAATTAACTAGAGTTTTTTATTTGTTTATTTAACCAAAAAGCACTTTTAAAAAAAAAATAAAACTATTCAAACTCTTGTTGAATTCTTCCATTGCTTATCCACTTTAAATTCTTTTTATTTACTGAAGTGAATTATTGATTTTTGGCTTTTATTGATTTACAAGTAACTGCATTTTCCCATCATGCTCTTGTAATCACATAAATAATTTTAAACTTAAATTTCAATGCACTCAATACTCACAAGTACTTTTTACATGGAAAATACTTAAAATTTATTGTTTCTCTCAATAAAAAAAAATTTGTCCGTAAATAGCTTTGATTATACATGGATTTAATTTTGTACTAATTACTCTGTCTACTAAAATAGACTATTAACTGCAAAGTTAATAAGAGGCATAATATTTCTCTAAGAAGTTTACACATGCTGTTAGTAATTCTTAATAGCATTGTACATTCTGGTTCTAATCCCAGTTCCAGTAACCTCGTAGGGTTACTGGGCCTCTACATGTTATGCAGCCATAGGAACAGTGGTGTGTCTTGAGCAAACTAGCATGATAGAACTCAACCCTCTCTAGACTGTTTTGAATTCAGAGTTTTTTTCTCCCAGACTGGTTACCAAGGCTATAGAGCTCAATTTGTACTGCTATGAATTAATGAATCCATTTCTTCCATAAGTAAACCGAGAGAAAAAATGGAATTTGCATGTAAGTGAATGTAACTAGAATTTGAACATGGATCCCTGATTCTCATTCCAAGCCACTATCCATTGCACCATCTGTACATACACACAGAATTGTCCATAGTACATATTAAAAATATTATGTCGATTTGCATTTTCTTGTTGATGTTTAATAATTTCAAAATTAAATGAATAACATTTATTCATCATTCAATAATTATGATTTAAACATCACTAAAATATAATTTCAAGATCACCTTGAAAAGTCCACAACATAAATGTGGACAGTTTAAAAATCTTTATGTTGTGAACTCTTCTGATGATACACAAATTGTTAATATATCAGATTTTATTATGCAAGTCAATGTTTTCACAATAAGATTGGTATTAATCAAGCAATATTGATAATATTTTTCAGATACAAGAAGTGGACAAAAAATAAAAACACCTTGAACTTTCAAGCAAATTTATTTCAATATGAGATAGGACCACTTTTGGCAGTAATGAATTCAGCTTGAATTCAGTGTGGGATTGACTTGGACAAAGATTGAATTGTTTCCAGGGGAATTTCTATCCATTCTTCAGCTAAAACAGTCTCCAATTCCTTTAATTATGATGGTGAAGGATATCAAATCCTTACTTGTTTTTCTAAAATGAACCATAAATATTCAACAATCTGGGGACTGTGGTGGCCAGGTAAGATGTTCTGCTTTACTAGAATGTTCCTCGTGCTATTCTGCTACAACTTTAGCAGTGTGAATTGGTGCATTATCATTCTTAAAGATGGCATTTCCCTCCAGAAACAGTTCCTGAACCATAGGATGAACTTGATCACTTAAAATTCTTAAATAGTCCTGACTGTTGATTTTAATAAATTTATTTAAATAATATCTGTAAAAACACAACAATTTGGCCAAAAATGAAGTATTGCTAATATTAAATTAACAAACATAAAAACAGATGAGCTTTTGACAGGTGTTATCATACTAGGTGTTTCCATTATTTTGCCCACCCTCTGTATATTTATATTTATATATGAATAGGTGCAAATGAATGTAAGCTCTACTTGGACAATCAGCTTAATGAGACATATAATGAAACTTATCATCCAAATTCCGATGAATAGAGTGCATAGCAGAATTAGATTATAAATAGGAAACCCAGATTTGTTAAAGACACTGAAAAAAGGAATATAATATTTATGTGCAGAATGCAATCAGAAAAAACAATACAAATGTAGAAAGGCATATTGCTATGTCATTGATTATACAAAGGGATTTGATAAGATCTGTTTGAACTGCTATCATTATACTGTTTTCCTGATTACTCTTCTATTGTTCTTGCCTCTTCATTATGTTTTCTTTCGCACCCACTAACCCATTGTGTCTTAGTGGCTTTACTAAGAGATAAATTCAATTGAAAGGTAAAAGACAAGGATATGTCATCTCACTAACTTTATTCCATCTTTACAATGAGGTAATCTTGAGAGAACTAGAAGTCCTACCAGAATTTATTATTCATGGACACAATTTTAGCAATATAGGATATGCAGATAACATATTGTTGATAGTAGACATGGAAAGAAAAAACTGCAAGATAGTAATGAAAAGTGAGAAGAAAAGACTAGTCATCAACTGTAAGAAGATTTAATGTATAGTTGTTAGCAAGAAGACCAGCCTAATTTGGAAACTATGAATTGGGGATGTCAAAACTAAACAAGTACTTTTAAAATCTAGCACAGAAAATGTGAAATCATAATCTAAAGACATATTAGAATAGCAAAAGATAAGCTAAGCAAAGTATTAAAAAGGAACACGTTAACAAAGAAAAGAGTGCTAAATTGTATGTAATGGCAATGAATGTTAAAAAATCTTCTCACAGATGATGAAGATGTTTGAGGCAACAGAAATGCATTTTTACAGAAAGCTGTTCAAAATACCATGAACTGAACACTTGAATAATGAGGAACCATATGTTTTTGCACACTTCTTACTGATGAAACTCTCTTCTGGCTCCTTACTTTCTAATCAACTTTAATCATCAAAAGTTTCAATGCAATGTCAATAGTTATCATCTAAATTCCTGTTCTTTTATTGTTCTCTCTCCTTAATAATGTTTTCTTTTGTCATAGTCTCTCACTCGCAATAGCTTCCCTTGCATCATAGTAGCTTTATTGCCTTTCTTGGTGCAAAATGATTAAAAAATAATAGTTATAAGGAAAATCAATAGAAAAGCTATGCTAAGACTTAGACCCAGAAAGAAGCAGTTGATAATTGCTTTCTAGGGCATGGAATGAGGAAAGCGGATTTGGATAATTTGAACCACATAAGATATAAAGAAGGCAAGAAAAGCAAAAGAAATCAGAAAGTGACCTACCAAACAAGCTTGTGTAAATGGATAGCAGAAACAGGAAATGAGAGAGTTGTTGAAAAGACAATACTAAGATCTTTTAAGGATAATGTTTTGTCAAAAAGCCATGATCTCCCACTGTAATATATTTCTGTAACCCAACAGAAATATGATTGGCATCAAAAGCAGAACCAACTGAAGTATAGTCGACATAAAAGGCAAAAAATATAAACAAGCCCGACAAAAGAGTGATTATATCAAAGGCAGCAGGTTTCAAAGGCAATAGTCAGCAAAAATGATTGACAGATGTGCTTGGTCATTGATGATACAATTAAGCAAAAACCCAAGAAGGCAAAAATGCATGTAAATTTCAGCTTATATAAGTTTGTGACTTTTTGGGCGAAGATGAGAAGATTGAGAAAACACAGAGAGAATGCAGAGAAGAGAGAAGAAGACAACTCCCACATGTCAATGACTCCTGACAACTACCGCGTATGTGCATGTGTGCTTTTGACTACCACTCCACACAACCATCACCAACAAACAGTAAATGTATAAGTTTATATTTTTATACATACATGTTATGTGTTTCTCATTTGTTGGCCAAGACAATCGTTGTTAAACAAATATTATATAACATTTAACGATCTGGTGTGCAGTGACTTGCTGCATAAATTAATAATGAACCTGGTTGCCATCTGCAAGGACACTGGAAGATCGTGGTAACAAATGACAAAGAAAAGTAGGTGACTTTTTGTTTTACATTATGTGTACACTGCCTAGTGTGTATTATAATAAAAAGTTGCTAGTTTAAAAAATCAAGATGGAACAGCATACTTTTCCAATCTCAGGCAGAGTCTGACCATGGAGTTCAGAAATATGGCTTGTTCAAACACATTAAGCAGGATAGAAAGCATAAACATGGGAGTTCGTGGGGGCAAAGGTGTTGATGAGGGAAATGAGGCTGATGAATGAAATGAAGTTGGTGAGGAAAATAGAGTCATCAAAGGAAATGAAATTGACGAAAGGAATGAAGTTGATGGAGAAAATGAAGTCATTGAAAAGTGAAGAAATATTTTTGACTTCTTCCAGTCACTGAATGATGTTTTGTTAATTTCGAAAATGTTAGACAAACACTTAATGCACATTGACATAGTCTTGGGTAGTTTTCTCAAGATGAAAGCAGCTAAGTTTGAGTTCTTTCACCTGGATTTCAAAATTGCTAATTAGGAAGACTATAAGAACCACCATAAGAAAGGGAAGTTAGAGATGCACTGGCAAATATGCTGAAAGATGTTAGGGAAGAAAATTGCAGGAGGAATGAAGAGTTAGATTAACTTCCTTGTAACAATGCATGCGAAAGTTGCAGCCTGTGTAGAAAACATTAAGTTAAATAGTATTTAGTGTGTGACAGGCCCATTTTTTTATATTAAGTTAGTTAGAACTGCAAGTGATCCTCTAAGCAAACCACATGCCATCAACAGATGCCATCAGACCATTATGTAATTTTTCCACATTTTTTTTTGTTTGTTGTTGCTGTTTTCTTGGTCAGACTTTGAATGAGATAAACTGCAAATAATAACAGATTTCTGTGTTCAAACATTGTATGCTTGAAATTAAGAAAATTACATGTGTGACATTGAACTTGAGCTGAGGCAGACATGGTGTATTTGAAGTTTATTTACCTGATGTCAATTTGTAAATTGAAGCATGGTTACCACCTATGAGCACATCGTCGTACATCAAGATGTCTATTGGTATGATACAATGTGAAAAAAAAAAACTTCTGAAACTGATTATTTTACCCATTTTTGATGTGGAGAACCTTTAATGAAAATCAGATTAATGTGTTAGAATTTTACTCAAAAGGTACTGAAAAGTTGTCTGATATCTGGCAACATATTATTGCAAATATCGGTGATATATAAGAGAATAAAATGTAATTTTTCTTCATTTTGTTAAGAATAAAATTGATAAACATGAAAATATCATTTTGAAAATAAGAGTAAAAATCTTGAAACATATTTTAGAACACAACACTCCTGAGTATGATGACGAACTACATCTGACAGAAAGGCCTCTAATAGGGAGTTTTTAAAGAGCATGAAACCACCTCTTAATTGCTGCTGTTGCTTTCAAGTTCATAATGACCTGGGGTGGTAGCACCTGTAAATAGTTAACCCCCAAATTGGGCACTGTGACATTACCTACTTTTGCCCCCTCACTTCAGGGTTATGAGCTGCCGCAACCTCGGTGGCAGAGCCATACAGCAGTTATCAACAGACTGATGACCTGCTGTTTGGTGTTGTCATTGTTTAGTGGATAATAATGAGGACAATGGAAAAACATACTGCTCAAGTGCTTCAACAATGAAACCCTCAGATGTTGTTAAAATCTGAGTTGAGAATTAGCCAGAACAGGCAATCTCATCAAAATGTTTGTTCCACTAGTATTTTGGATGATCTATCAACAGTGCCTGGGAGGCCCAAAATGCCATGGAAGAAGATGAAAGAACATGATTATAGGAAGTAGAAACTCTTTGACCCTAATGATAGGTACACTTGAAGATTTGGAGTGAGATCTGCAATATGTGTAACTAGCCATCTACCAAGATGGGGATCCATTGAAGTACACCTGCATGATAATAAAAAAGAATGAAGAAGAAGAAGAAGAACAAGAACAAGAACAACAACAACAACAACAACAACAACAACAAAACAGTCTATTAAATCATAATTTGAAATATAAAATAAGTTCTGATCAAAAAATAGTTGGACTGTTACCATAACAAGGAAGCTAAAGTATACAAATTTAAGCTGCTTTGTACAGATTGATATTGGAATATTATTGTTATATCATTTTTGTTCACTTTCACTGATTATAGTATTGCTTGGAGGGAAAGTGTGTAGAGTGTGGTCATCTCACTACACCACAGTGACCATAGCTTGTGCAGCAGTTTTTGGTAATGCCCATCCCCATGTTTCATAATCACCATATTCCCTAGGTTTCACCCCTTGCAACTTCAAAAATCAAATCCCACTTGAAAAGCTCCTCACTATTCTAAAAAAGTAGTTCCAGAAATTCTTCACTCAATAAAAATGACACTAAATAAAATGTATATCTACAGAAGAAGCAAGATATTTAATGACAAATTTATATGCAATGTAGTTTTCCTTATATAGTACCAATTTCTGATACTTTTTGATCATACCTTTTCATATTTTAAACACCATTAAAATACATATTAAATGGCATAAGAACATTAAATCATCATTTAAAGAGCATTAAACCTTAAATATTATCAAAGAATAATTTAAAGACCATTAGATCTTCATTTAATGAGCATTAAATCATCAATTTAAGGGGCAGTAAACATTAAATGTCATTAAAGTATAATTTAAAGAGAATTATGCATCTGTTAAAAGTGCATCATAGTATAAATGCATGAAAGCAACATTTAAATTGATCATATAATTTGAAGTGCATTAAATCATAAGTTAAAAGCCATCAATTGGGAAGCATAAGAGCATTAAAGCAGGTGAATATGAAATCATTGATTGAAGACCATTGGAGCATGTGGACATTAAATCCTACAATAAATGTGTATTAAAGAAGACCATAAAATGTTAATTGCATTAATCATCATCATCATCATCATCATCATCATCATCATCAACAGCAGCAGCAGCAGCAGCAACAGCTTTTTCTTTCAAAACAAGGTGTGTCCTGCCTGACAGATGATTTGTCATAATGATTTGAGGCAAGGTTTTACAAGGATACTCTTCCTGATGCTCAACTCAAACCCTTATATACTGACAGTTTTATTGAGATACTGTTGTGGAATAAATAATCCTCTCTTAATAACACAAATGAGCTAATCTAAATGCTTAAATAAAGCACACTAAGTAGTTGAAAAAACACTGTTGGAGTCAATCTTTAGAGTATTTCTTACAAATATTATAGTGAGTTCCTACGCAAGACTTTATATTATAACTAATAGAAACCAAATTATAACAGTGGTCACAAAGATCAAAATTCATATATGTTATAACTGGATTTATGAAAATATTTGAGACTCCCACTGAGTATAACAAGTCGGTAAATAAAATACTTGTTGCTTCGGTTCAAAGGATACCAGTGATGATGAGAATTTTCACCATGTTAGTTTAAATTTTTCTCTTTGTGTGTAGAAAAAATAGAAAAGAAAAAAACAGATGAAGGAAAAATTGGCTTTTGTGGATTAAATTCAATAACAACAGCAACAACAGCAACATCAGCAGAAACAACAGCAAAAGTTTTTTTACTCTTGATGCAGTGGCAAATGATACCACAGAATTTTCATACAATCCAAATAATAGAATTACCTTTTCTGCATATCTTCGTGGATATAAATAATTTTCAGAGAAGAATTCAGTGACTGGGAAGCAAAAATTTTGTTAAGGAATTTAACACTGGTAGCAAAAATTTTGTTAAGGAAGTTAGCACTGAAAAATACGATAACTTTGTACTTCCAAAAACCCAGGATAAATTTGTTTTGAAGAAAGAATACATATTTGGACTAAAAGTTTTAGTAGCAAAGGCTCTTCAATACTTGTTGGAAACATGAATATGACAGAAAAAGAAGACAAAGACTTTTGTCATATATGCTGGGATTATCAACAAGGAGTGTGAAAGATTCACACTAAATGAACTCCATATATATTTAAAGGGTTAATTTTCATTCAAGAGTTAACAGTGGAAAAAAAGATGAAGAAATGCAGGCTAAAATTCTAACCAAATTTGAACAAAATAATAAACTTACACTACAGGAAATAGTGGATGTATATCAGAGAATCCTTAATCTGAGATGTGAAGCCAAATAAAATTCATGAAAAAGAATGGGTACACATACCAGTGAAAGAAAAATGTGCAAAAAAAGAAAATGAACCCCTGTTTCAAGTGTGGACGGTTACATCTTAGAGAAAACTGTACTTTTAAGTACTTGAAATGCTACAAGTGTGGTAAAGTAGAGCAGATAAGCTCTCACTGTAAAATTAAATCAAGAAAATTCTCACAGGGAAAAATTTGTACACATCATTGTGATTGAAAAAATAATCACAGAAAACAAAAAAAAAGTTTCTGAATCTGAAAACAATGTCAATGTGAAAATGCAACTAGACACTAGTAATGATATTGCAATAATTAATGAAGCCACATGGAAAGAAATCAGAAAGCCTATATTTAAAAAAGATTCATTAGTAATGTCTTAAGTGAGAAATTATTTTTATTAGTGAAATGACTTGCAATGACTCATTCCAAATAAGTGTGTAAAACCTAAGGCTTATGTGTTAAAAAATACTAAGAACTTATTTAGTACTGACTGGATAGAATTTGGGATTTGATTATAAATGTTTATTGCAAAAACATAAGTGGACAGTTGGGAAATGAAAGAAGGAACTAAACCTCATAGTAAGTTGGAGACTAATAGGTTTGGCCCACATCCTCAAAAACATTTACAATAAGAGCAATCTATGCTTAGTTGAAAAAATTAGAACAATAAAGTATCTTAAACAAAATCTGTTTCTAAAATTACATAAAGAATTCATAAGCAAATGCCATCATAAATCCAAATTTTAAAATTTTAAATTGGATTATAAACCCACTGTATGTAATCTAAATTAATTTCTTTTTGATAAATGTTTGCTTTTCTTCTTCTTAATTACTGTAGAATTAATTACAACAACTATATAGGTTAGCTTCTTTTATCCCATACCTTTTCTGGTCCTATCATTTGATAAGTATCTGAGTAAAAAGTAAAATTAATTTTGTTTCCTCTTATTTGTCCTGCATTACTTAATACCTTCTGATTCTCATAGCCCCTTTTACTATAGCTTTAATTTTCCCTTCCTAGTTCTTTATTTATCAATTAATAATCACTTTCTTTATCTATCTATCTATGTAAATATTTATGGGGGTGCCTGAGTGTATTCTGTTGCCTTTTGCAACCCAAATCTTCAACTTCATAGTTCGACTTAATTCTCATTTTTGATTGGACAATATTAACACATCTACAAGCATATTCTCCAACTACCACTTGCTAATTTTCTAAATAAATATAAATTCATCTTACATTTTCTAAATAAATCATTTTCATTATTTACTTTAACATATGACCTGAAAAAGAACAGCATTATTCAGAAACATGAAATTTTTTTGTAGTGATATAATGCTTTCATAAACCATTGTAATAACAAAATTACAATATTAAGCTCTACTTTGTATTGAGCAGTCTTTATAAAATTAAATGCATAAACAGTGAGTTTTAATCTACCTGTTATTTCACTTCTTTATAATATATATATATATATATATATATATATATATATATATACAAACTTCTTATAGGAGCCAACAGTCAACACACACACACACACACACACACACACACACACACACACACATAGAAGAAAAAGTGTGAGAAGCTGTGAAAGTTTTGTTTAAAGAGTAGATTTATTGTTGCTATTATTGTAATTACTACTTGCTTTTTGTATGATGTATTAAGTGCTCTAAAATGCGATGAATGCACAAAAATATACATTGGGGTGACACAAGACCTCAATAAAAGAATATCCCTGCACATAAGTAACATTAAACTAGTTAATAACAGGAAATTATATGTCTCCCAACATTTACATGAATGCAGCAGACGTAAATTCAGAGTAATGCTTATCTACCAAAATGCAGATTATGACACACTCATGATGCAGGAAGAAATATTTATAAAAAGTACAAGCCTTCTCTCAACAAAACAACATGAAAAACCTAAGACACACACACAGACACACAAAATTCAAATACGTAAAAATTGCACATACACTTGCTAAATTCAAATAGTGTCCCAAAAACAATAAAAAGAACTAGATGACCCATAGAGTACAGTTGAATGAAAATTGCTGAAAACAATTTTGAAATATAAAGACGACATTAAATTTTGCAAGTCAATGAAAAGACTTTTACAGTCAACAAAGGCAACAGAAGTAACTTAATGTGTGAGTGTGAAAAAAAACAAAAAATCAATACACATGCACACATATGTACTTTTTTTACCACTTGACTTATCAATTTATACATGATACCATGGCCATCAGAAAAGCAAACAGATCTTAACATGTGAAGTCACAAGTTTATTCGCCTGAAGGGAGTCAACTTTAGACTTGAACCATGTGTAACAACACAATAACATTATGGACACTTACTATATCATACAAAAAGCAAGTAATAATTAACAAGAAATCTACACTTTAAACAAAACGTTCAGGGTTTCTCACACTTTTTCTCCTATACCAATTTCCCCTGGAAACAAAACCATTTCTGTTTTTAATATATATATATATATATTGGCTGTTGCTTCCTATAAGAGGCTTATTCACTCTGTGACAGTTTTTGGATGACATGGGATGACATGCCACCATCCTAATTGCAGAAAAACAAGTGAGGGAACTGGTTTAGATGACAATCACCCATACATGTGGTAGGTTGTTTTGGGTTACATGTTACCAGTAGCAGGCCTAAACCTGACCTGAGCTGAACTGAATGCATATTTTAAAGAGAATTAAAGCTCAAATTAAGATATTTTGAATTATAAAATTATTAAATCATCATTTTAATGAATTAAAATATCAAAGAACATTAAAAAGTATTCATATATTAAACAGGATCAAAGCAGGACAGAAAACAATAATTTAAAGTGCATTTAATTATAAGAATATTAAAGCATAATTTTAAAATTTTCAAAGCAATATTTAAAAATTTTAAAACAATAGTTAAAACAATAGTTAAATATCCTTCAAGCATAATTTAAAAACCAGTTTTTTTAACATCTGCTCACATCTGAACATCAGGATTACTATTTTGTCTCCTTATTCCCTTTCTATCTTCCAGTTGAATCCATTGTATTCACTTACGTGCAAATACCCTTGGGAAAGGTATTAATCCATCTATTCCTTCCAGTTATGGGTTAAATAACAGGACAGATTGGGTTCTATAGCCTTGGTCGGCAACCAGTCTACCGCAGAAAGCAATGGCAACCTACTGCGGGATAATCTTCTGCCCAGTCAGTCATCTCTCTCTTTCAAGACATGATCGCCAAAGCGTGTATCACGTATGGCACTTAACTGACTGATCTTCCTGGTGGGGGTAGCAGAGATGGGTTTGAATCAAAGTGATTTTGATGGGGCCATTTGATTTTGATAGATAACTCTGCACAAAACACTTGGCCAGAAGCCCCTCCCCTGTGGCTCAAAGAGGACTCAGACAGACAAGATCTGGTAAACCTAGTTGCATTGGGCTGTCTGATTCTTGGCCTGTCAAGGTTCACCCTGTTTACACCAGTCCAACTGTCACTACCTTACACTGCCAGTTTAAAAATAATAAAGCCTAATTTAAGTACACCATAGCATAAGTTACAGAGCATAAAAGCTTAATTTACTAAGGAATGAAGTCATTTGGGTAAATTATAATTTTGGTAAAAAAATTCTTAACTCAGTTAATTAAACAATTTATCATATAATACAAAAAATGTCAATCTCAACATGCAGTCGTAATATCTTACTGAAAAGAAAAAGTAATACCCACCGTTTCCAAATCATCTACTTTCATTTATACCAGTTGATTTTTTTCCTCACAGCTTGTACAAGTTTTTTCTTTTAATTAGTTTGTTACAAATTCAGGGTTTCTTTTTGTTGTTTTGTTAAATTTCCTTTGAAAGGTTAAAGCATTTCTTATGAAAAGTAAAACGAAATAGAACATTCAAATAATAAAACTTATGTACAATATAACTATTCTGAAAAAGATGCTTTAAGTCATGGAACTTTTCATTCTTTCAAAATAATTCTTTAGCTATCATCATTATCATTATCTCTGGTTCTTACCACTCACAGAAAATATCTTCATCAGAGACATTTATTTTATGGCCACATGCTCTCCTCTATAATTTGAAGAGTGCTTAATATAATCAATAAACATGGAATTTTTAGAATTCAGTTGATAAATAGTTTTATAAGCATCTTCTCATTGTTTGTGCTACCTATATTTGCATTATTGCTCTCACCTTTGTTGTTATTATAACATTTCAGTTGTTGTAACCTCTTGTCTTCATTTATCCTGGTAAACTATAGGTATAACAATATTTTAACCTGGCCAGACAGAAGTAATTAAATTAGTGGTATTATTAATTGTTGCAAATAAGACAGAAGAAATTGTGTTGGTCCGTATTATTCATGTTTATAAATCGAAAAGAACCAACTAAAAAAAAGTTGTTCATTCTGATATGAACGCCAGTAATAAAATTTATTATGAGCAGAGAAAGGCAAGGGGTCACAAAACCCAAAGCCCAGAGATATGAACAAAGTTATATTTTGCAGGTGTGTTATTTGATAAACAGCCGAGTCAAAGGAGGTTATTGTTAACAAGTGAAATAGTTTGATGTCGGAACAAGGACACTGCAGATAAACGAAATTTTTTTTTAAACAAAACAATTTTTACTTGTCAGAAAGATTGTTTTTGATAAGTGGAATTAAAATTTCCAAGCCTGAGTTACATTGCAGTTAAAAGTAAAAAAATATTTCAAACAAAATATAATTTTTACTTTTCAGAAGGTATTGTTCTAAATAAAAGAAATATTTGATGAGTGGAATTTAACCTTTGTAAAATTTGGTTGAAAAAGATTTATAAACATAAAAGCTAGATTTTTGTATTTCAGCATTAAAAAGAAAAAAAATGCCAAAATATATAATGTCACCAACATAGAAGATGCTTCATTAGTTGAACCAAAGAAAAAGAACAGTGAGAAAGGTGGTGAGAGTGATTTCATTGGCCAGAGATTTGTCATCCTCCCACCAATGAATTTGAGACAAGCATAAATAAAGAGCCTCGAGGGGGCTAAGAGGAGACCACTGGTAGAGGCTGGAGAGAGTGGCAGAGGCTGGAGAGAATGGCTGAGTCTGGTAGAGTCTGCCAGAGTCCAGTAGAGTCTGACAGAGTCCAGCAGAGTCCAGCAGAATCAAGAAAGAGTCAAGAAAGAGTCCAGTAGGCTCTCAGCCCAGAGATGTAACAATGTAGGGCCGGTTGCATCCCATAGAGAAGCAGTTGCAGTACAAGCTATGCTGAACTAACCAGACAAAACCTCCACCACCACTGCTGTTCAACATACACACAAAGACCAACCTTTGGCAGTTTCTGTAAAGCTTCGGTGAAAAGCAAACAAAGACATTTTTGAATCATCACAAACTTGAATGCTCCGATTAGAGTGAACTGAAATTACCAACCAAAAACTCTAATTAATGTTAAGAAGACAACCACTTCTCTTGGATGAAACTTCTTCTTTGTCATTGACTAAGTAGATAAGGGATTGGTGATTGTTATACTCTATTTTTTGTGTTTCTTTTTGTATGTATATAAAGACATTTTCTGCAACTTATTCGGGCGTCATTCAGTTCATTTTTGGTGCCATTTTCATTAACTCCAATGTGCGCATGTCCAGTCTGGTTCAAGTGGGTGAAGAGTCAGATAGCAAGATTTCAGCGTGACTTTCTTGAGATCAAAATTCACAACATGAATGGGTAAGAACATCGTTGTAATAGTCGACTTGAAGACCAGCTACTGAACTGAAGCCATCAACAATCAGCCAGTGAGTGTTCATTCACATAGGGAATTCTAAGCTGGACCCTTTATTTAAACTATTGGGTAGATAGTTCTTATTCCACTGCCCATGGCTCAAGATATTTTCACTAATTCTTATTTTCAATAATATTTTATTGAATACTTTAATCAAAAAAGACTATTTAACTGTAACCTAGTGGATTAAAGCAAAGGCTATGAATTCTTTTTGATCTTCATTGTGGCTCAGTTGATATTAGCTTGGAACAAGAAACTGGAAAGTTGAGTTCAAATTCCAGTTGAATTGCATTTACTTATGTGCAAATACTCCTGGGAATGGGTATTAATCTGTCACTTCTTTCACCAGCTGTGGATTGATTAGCAGGACAGATTGATTTCTATAGCCTTTGTTGGCAATCAGTCTACCACAGAAAGTAATGGCAATCTATTGTGCAAAAATCTGCCCAGGCATTCATGTCTCAAAAGTGACATAATTGCCCAGGTATGTATCATGTATGGCACTTAACTGACTGTCTGATTGACTATGACCTCAAAAAGCTTACTAATGATACTGAGAAGACTGATGGGTGTGTACTGACAGAGGAAGATCACATGCCCATGTTCTTAAAAACTGGGCATACACTTGCCACCTTTCACAGGTTTGAGAATGATTTCACCTTCAAGAAACAGTTGAATATCTTCACTAGAATTGGGGATAATTTCAGGTTGATATTCTTAAGAACAACCACTGGAATTTGGTCTGGGCCAGTGACTTTCTTAGGACTTGCTTTCTGAGGGTCAAGGCTTCTGATAAGTTTAGAGACTTCTTGTTAATATTATTGAGTTAATATTATTGAGTTTGTGCTCAGTGATACATAGGAAGTTAGGAAGGGGATGGTCTTTGTCCTCTAACATTGTGGCAACAATCAAGGTGAAGAGGTTTGTCTTGTTTGTCAAGGAAGATATGACCTCCGGTTATTTATACTTGTGGGCACAGCCATTTCACTTTTGTTCATGATTTGGTTGGTGATCTTCCAGAATTCATCGGATACAATTTATTTCTTTTCAACCTTGGTTTAAACTGCTCATATTGAGGTGTACTTGATGTTTTTTGGAACTTTTTTGCAGTGATGGCAGGCAGTTTTAAATGCAGTGAGGGCCAAACTACATCACTCGTTGGGATAGATATTGAAGTAGTGGTTTCAGTGAGTTATGGCTGCAGAACCTTTAGGAATAAATCAGGGTTGACTGTTTGATTTTTGCTGAAATGTTTTGGGAGTATAAAGTCTTCATTTAAGAAAAGATGCAGTCAGTGACAAAAGCAGCAATTTTGAAGGCAGCAGGCTTGGAGAAGTTTGGGAGGAGAGCTTCCATCATATAGGATCAAAAGCTGTTCCAGTCTGCCTTTGCACAACAAAAAGTTTTTCTAGGAAACAGTACATCAAGGGATGCCTGAGGTTTGGCATCAATTTAGACACTGATTAGGGAATTGTTTTACATGTCTGGGGTAGGTAAAATTTTTATTTAGCATTTATTAGGGCAGGAGGTTAGAAAGAGTTTGAGGAGGTCCCTCTGATGTGCCATTACATTCAGGATCTGCGTTGATTCTTTGATGATCTGGGTTAGTTCATAGGCAACAGAGAAGTCTCTGTAATATTTGCTTCATCATTGGTTTTGCTGGGGTGGTTCAAATTAACATGTTTTAAAAAATTCTGTTTTGATCTGTGCTAAATGTTGTAACATTATTATTTATTATTGCTTATTTTTACTGTGCTTTATTGCTTCAAGTTCTAGTATCCATTACAGCTTAGTCATTATTTCTGAAATATGACATTTGACCCATAGATTTATGACCTGTATAGTTGTGAAGAAAAAGCAACTGGAATCACAATCAAAGAAATATTAGCCAATATTTATCATGTCATTCAGCTCATTTTTCATTAAAAGGATAAAAAGAGAATGTTGTTTTGCCACATTTTTTATTTTTTAGATAAAGCACAAATGGTGTCCCTCAAATAATGCCTTTGAATAATTTTTGAAGACACTACACAGATATACATAGATAGAGCAAGTTTTCAGTTACAAACACTACACAGATATACATAGATAGAGCAAGTTTTCAGTTCATTGTGATTGAAAAAATAATCACAGAAAACAAAAAAGTTTCTGAATCTGAAAACAAATAATGTCAATGTGAAAATGCAACTAGACACTGGTAATGATATTGCAATAATTAATGAAGCCACATGGAAAGAAATCAGAAAGCCTATATTTTCATAAAAATGGTGTCCACATATTCATTGGTCTAAACAAGGCTTGTCATACACATGAATGTTACCACTGCTAAAATGCATCACCCACCACCTAACTGTGCTCACATTTCTTATTTGGTCTCCATAAATGCTCAACAAACATTGATGTATCTCAGTGAGTGTGATTTTTCTGCATGGAAATGTTCACTGACTCACCACTACTTTTTATATATTATGTCAAATGCTATTTTGACAGATTGTCACATGTATGCTGTCTGTAACAAGGTTCACTCTCTACTGCTATACTATCAACCTCGACTTCTGATGTGACTTACAGCCATATCGTGTTGAAACACCAGTTTTCATAAGATCACCAAAGTTAAGCAACATTGAGTCTACCAGTACCTAGATGGGTCGCCATAACTGGTGCTGTGATGGATTACATCTTGGAATCACAAATTAGAGAGCCAAGTTCAAATTCTAGTCAGGTTCATTACATTCACTTACATCCAAATACCCACTTTTTCTCCCCCAGCTATGGGTTAAATAGTAAGACTTGTATCAGTAAACCATTATTATTTACAAAATAATTATTATAATCTAAGAATATTTTCTGACTTCTGGCAAAAAGTTGATAAACCATAAAAAACAAGTCAATCAATCAGTTGCTGTATGACAATATAAAAAATAGTTTGCATTACTTTTGGAGCAACTGTCATATAACTGAAATGCAATTACTTTGTATTCATTCCTACTGATCTTTTCCAACAAGAATCATGGAAATTTATTGTTTTTTAAATTAAGTCATTTCCAAATAATGACCTCCATTTCCAAACAGCTGTTTTGTCTATTTAAAGGTGCTACATAGATATTATAGAAAACTTAATTGACAAGACAAGTTTCCATTTCAGCTGAAGCTGTTTACATTCTGGAAGGGACAACTCAATATTGCCAACTGAGTGCCAGGACTACTCAACACCAGAAAAACATAACTTTTTTTTATAATCGAATATAAGTCATTTACTAAGGATTAAAAACTTAATTAGTCCATATTTTTCTTCAGCTAAGACATTTGAAAAATGCATTATATAAAATATGAAGCAACTTTTTGTTTTTACTTATTTTAGAATGTCAATTTACTTTATTAATATTATATTATCAAGGTGAAGGATAATATTATATTATCAAGGTGAAGGATAATATTATATTATCAAGGTGAAGGATAATATTATATTATCAAGGTGAAGGATAATATTATATTATCAAGGTGAAGGATAAATGGAGAAGAATGAGTGCTTAATATATTTATTCAGCACAGTATCTGCTGCTAACAGATACATACAAAAAATACATAACTGTAAGTTACAAACAATTAACAAGAACAAATTATGAACAAAAGAGAGGAGGGTCTAAATGATGAATAGCTGACAAAGTAAATCAGTCTGAATAATAATCTGCTTGACCAACTTATTAAAAACGACCCTTTAAATATGTACTCATAGACTCTTTCAGGCTATGAGTCAATCCATTGGTTAGAATGCTACTCTGTAACAATTAAAAAATAAATGATATTACAATTTACTTTACCAAAAATATTTAAAAATAAAAACTCTTTCATTTTGCTTGGTACTTTTTGATTTACTTTATTAAAAATAATTAAAAACAAGTGTATTTTATTGAATTATCTTTTATATGACAATTTATTTTATTAAAAATAAATTTCTTTATGATTTATTTTATTAAAAATAGTTAAAAACAAAAATTGTTCACATTTTACATAATGCCTTTTCAAATGCCAAATTTAGATAAGTGGTTGTGCATTGTGGTGGAGTGGATATTGATTTGGGGAGCCAAGTTTGAATTTCAGTTGAATTCCCCGCATTCACTTACACACAAATACCCTTGGGAAAGGTATTAATCCATCTCTTCCCTCTAGTTATGGGTTAAATAACAAGACAGATTGGGTTCTATAGCCTCAGTTGGCAACCAGTCTACTGCAGAAAATAATGACAACCTACTGCAGGATAATCTTTTTCCCAGTCAGTCATGTCTCTTTTGAGACATGATCACCCAAGCGTGTATGACATATGGCACTTAACTGACAGAATTTAGATAAAAATATTCACTAATTAATGTTTTAGCCCTTGATCACTTTTATTAAGTTATAAAAGCTTTGTTTTCCTTGTGGTGTGTTATACTGGTGATAATTCAGTCAATGGTGTTCAGTTGGTGGTGTTCAGTTGTCCTGCACCTGTTTGAATTTCCTTCACATTATTACACTTGGGAAAGACAAAAATCAACTTCTTCTTATTTTATTACGAGTTATTTTGACAGAACACATCTTATCACTGACTTGTTGCAATAGCTGAGAAGAAAATAGATGAGTAAACACATAGAAAAACCTTTCTCTCAGCCCAGACAGTATTAATAGTGAACATTTGTCACACCTATTGATAACAAACAATCATTTAGCATATAAACATACACTTAAATCAGACAATAAAAACAGAAGAAAAGAGAAGCATTTTATGAACTTAATAAGATATTTAAAAGCATCTACTTTCCTGACATGTTAAGAAAAATAATTACCATTTCAATAACCGGATTACAAAGAAATGAGTCCTTTAGAGTGACAGCTGCACTTGATTTTGTCTATTGTTGGATATTAATCATTGGAATGAGTGCCAATGGCACAATTTCTCTATATTTAATTGAGAAGGCAGGAAATTCTCAATAGGCTTCCTGCAATCATTGCTCTAGGAATTCTTATAGGATGCAGAATTCTTGAAGCATTTTAATCTTATTATTTTCTAATCATTGTTTTTGTGCCAAAAATACACAGAGAGGAATTTATCTATTCAGTTAATAAAACAGGACTTGATTTTTTCTAGTGATTTACTTGGTTCACCATGTTGTCTATAAAAAATCAGAAGGTCCAAGGATTACAAACGTAAGCTCAACTAGAATCTGTTTTCTGAATTTATTGCTAATATTTACACAAGGCTAAATAAGAAAACACAATTTTATAAGTGGAAAAAGTTTGCCTAAGTTAAAACTCAACACTTGAAATCTTGACTTTTAACTGACTTTGAACACCAGCCTCCGGGATAGTCTGTCAACTGTATACAATTGCTTTCTCAGACCAATGGTTAAAAATAACTTTGAGCAAAAATAGGAGAAATATGGAGGCATCCTTTTTTGGCATTAATGTTTCAGACTGTTGAAGGATAAGTACAACACTTCATGAAGAATATTTTCTTGGATACATTCATGATAAGGAGTAGATAGGTTTGCCTGGTTCCAGTCTTCCACAGTCTTTCGAGTAGAGGTTTATTCCATGCTTTCTGTTTAGAAATGAGTTTCTAGTTCTTTTTAAAATTGTTTAATTCTCTTTCAATCCCAGTAACCCTTTATGTCTTAGTGGTATTATCACTTTCAATGAGGTAAATTGATTTAATTCTCCTTCATTCCAAGTAGCTCTTTTTGTCTTAGCAGAATTATCACTTAGTATGGAGTAAATCAATTTAATTCTCCTTCAAAAACAGTAGCACTTTGTGTCTTAGTGATATTATAGCCTTCCTTGGGGTAAATCAATTTAATTCTGTTTCATTTCCAGTAGCCTTTTCTGTTTTAGTGGTATTATCACTAACTTGGAGCAAACCAATTTAATACACCTTCATTCCCAGTAGCCCTTGAGTCTTAGTGGTATTGTTGCCTTGCTTGGGGTAAATCGATTTAATTCTTCTTTATTCCTGGTAGTCCATTGAGTCTTGGTGGTATTATCACTAGTTTGGGGTAAATTGATTTTCTTCTGCATTCCCAGAAGCCCTTCTTGTCTTATTGGTATTATTGCCTAGCTTGGGGTAAATCAATATAATTCTTCTTCATTCCAACTGTTCAAGTGATATTATCACCTTGCTTGGAGTAAATCAATTTATTTTTTCTTCATTCACTGTAGACCTTTTAATGTGGGGACCTACCTACAAATGGACTCGTCCACACTGTTATAATATGGCTACCAACTCTGAGTGGGAGTCACTGAGTAGTAGCCACAGAGTGAGTGAATGAGTGAGTCAGGATGCCTGCGAGAGAAAGTACTCTCCAGTCCACGTTTACCTTTGTACTACATTTTCCGAGAATATACTATTTAACCTTATATCCAAGTCCGTTTTATCTTTCTATGGCCCTTGGGTCATAACACCTTTGTGTTTTAGTGGTATTATCACCTTGCTTCGGGTAAATTGATTTAAATCTCCATCATTCCAAGTAGCCCTTTGTGTTTTAGTAGTATTATCACCTTGCTTCGGGTAAATTGATTTAATTCTTCTTCATTCACAGTAGCCTCTTTGTGTCATTTTGGTATTATCACCTTGCTTGGGATAAATCAATGCAATTATCCTTCATTCCCAGTAGCTCTTTTTTGTTGGTGGTATCATTGCCTTGCTTTGGGTAAATAGATTTTTAACTAAATTTGGACAAATGTTAGCAATAAAAGATTGTTTAAATGTTGCAATCTTGTTAGGTATAGTGAGAACACACACACACACACACACACACACACACACACACACACACACACACACACACACACTTATAAAGGGTGTTCCAATAATTTTGACAGATTTTTACTGTGAATTAAGTTTAAGTCTAATGAATTTTTTCAATTTCTCTCAGATTTAACAATTTCAGTCTTTGGCAATTTCAGTTATGGAGAATTAACCATTGAATGTGTTAAAGTTATTAAAGCCTATTACGAAAATGGACGTTCAAACACAAATGCATTTTGGGCGCTTCGCAATTTTTTTTGTTAAATAAATCAACTAACTAAGAGTGCAATTGAGAAAATTGTTTGTAAATTCAAACAAACTGGGTTGGTGGCAGATGAGAAAATGCTATTATGTGCCCATTTACACTGTTCAGTTAAAACATTGAACAGTGAATGAGAATGTAGTTGAGAATCCAGATACCTCTCTTCATCAATGCACGCAGGAATTGAACCTCTGCACAATGTTCCATTGAATTGTGACAAAAGATTTGGCTCTACATGCTTACAAAATTCAATTGACACAAGTACTAAAACCTGCTGACTGTTAGAAGCACTGTATATTTGTCAATTGGATGCACAAGCAAAGACAAGTCAATGAATATTTTGCGCAAAAAATTATCTTTAGTGATGAAGCTCATTTACATCATAATGGATTCATTAATAAGAATTGTTGCATTTAGGATGATGAAAATCCAAGAACATTCTTATTATTTTCTATTCTGTATTTTCTATTTTTACAACACAACAATATTTGCTATTATATATATATATATATATATATGAGGGATGTTTCGAAAGTAATTCCTCCTATTTATTCACACAGAACCTTCAATGCATACAGGTGACACAATTACACAGATGAATAGTGCAGGGTGAAATATAAAATGTAGTTACTATGATTAGCTGTGTCATTTTAAGGAACACTTCATTGATAACTGGAAGATGGCTTGTCACAAATATTACCATTTCCACTGCTGAAACAAATTATCACTAAAACTGCTCTTATCCACTGTTTGGCTTCTAAAAGCTTTCAGCAAGTGCTGATGAATCTCACTTTCTACATTTTTTTAGCATAAAAGAATTCATTGGTAAGCCTCTGCTTAACAGAGCTTGGCGGATGATCTCTCCTCTGACCGAGCTTTAATAGCTCAGTGGAGAGAGAAACTGGCTGGTCACGTTCAATGCTTCAACTAGTAACCTTCCACAATCACTGATTTGACCCAGAATTTTTACCAATCATGACAAACAGATGCTTCTTTATGGAGCCTCAAGCAACTCACACCTCAAGTGAAACTCATACATAGAATCCATCACTAAAGATTCTGGGAAAATAGTTCCCTCTACCGATCCAGCAAGTACTTTACTCCTCCTATTGTCCTCTGCCTTTAAAAGTGCCAGATGAGACTGAAAAGGAAGTTCTGCTGCTACATATGGGCAGAAGATACCAAGTCTTCATTTTCCACATTTGACAGAGTCCAAAAGTATCTCTGTATCCTAACAGGCAATAAATTATTTTCCACTCTGTAACCCCTTCAAAAGCCTCTTACTGCTTTATTGCTGTTTCCATAGTGAGAGTTCAGATGAACTACACTCATTAGTTTCACCAGTTCTGAAAATTAATGGCTAAGAACCGTCATGCTACACACACCATCATTCCCTTCACATTCCTGTGGTGTGATGTAAGTTCCACTCAAGCAGCTTCTTCTCATGAGCTAACTTCTAAGAGGCTGCTTTCCTGATCACAACAAACTTAACTTGGTCAAGTGTAGGTTTAACTGTTATCTTCCCCATATATCTGTATAAGCTTCACCTCTTACTTTGTAACACTTTACCTTGAGTGGCCTCAGGGCCTTTTCACGGTGAACACCCCTGTAAAAAAAAAGCATTTTCATTTAAGATACCATTTTCCTTAAATGTTAAGGCAAAATATGTAACATATTATTGGTGAGAAGGTACATTCACGATGCAATGGATGATGAAGGAGGCATTACTTTCTATCACCATATCAGATTTTATTATGTAAGTCAATCTTTTTACAAATTTGCATTAAGCAACTGATGTTTGTAAAATTTTCAAGGCATGTATTTTTTTTATAATCATTTTAACCAAAGCAAAGCAATACCACCACTGGTGTGCAGGGGCTTACAATGAGAGAAAAAGAAAGTACAAGGGATATCACAGAAAGGATACAAGAAGAATGGGAATCAAGGAGATAAAAGATGTCACTTGACCTTGCATTTAAACTGTTGGAGATTGTAGCTATCAGAGAAGCAAGTGAATGGAAGGGAGTTCCACAAACAAAAAATGAAAGAAAAGAAACTGTTAGAGTAAAAGTATTTTGATGGAAAAAGGGTGTGACCTAGATGCCAATCAAGTAGCACAGGTAAATACATGTGGTTGGGGTAGCAGGGAAAAAAAGCTTGTCAGAACAGTTGTCATGAAAACACTTGTAGAAAAGACAACAAAGACATTGGTGAGAAAGTGAATGAAGGTGAGCTGCCAAATCAGGATTGATTATATTGCAGATCTGAACCTTGTCATGAACCATAAGATGAAAAGCAATAGCACCTGACCAGATATAGTAACAGTATTCAATGCATGGTTGAATGGTAGATTTATAAATGGGCAAAATGGATCCTAATAAAAAAAAAAAACTTCCTGGACCGATACAGTGACTCAACCATTTTAACAGTAGCTATAGATTCAATGTAGTCATTTCATTTGAGGTCGTTTGAGAGAGTATATATATTATACATGTATCATGTGAATTTTAGTTTATCTGTTTTAGGAGAAATATTCACAATAAATTATCGAGTAATGTCTTTATTTTATGATGCATATTGTTTATTGTTCATCATTATGGAAATAAAAATATATAATTGTATTATTATTAATATTTATTTTTTAATTTCAGACATGAATATTACAATGGATTGTAAGGAAGGTAGAAGTTCAAATATCAATAATTGAGAGGAACACATTGATGGAAATTGTGTCAAAGATCAAAGAAAAATCACTAAAGGAAATGAAAATTTTGAGAAGAACAAGAAAAAAATAGGTTTTAATAATGTTACAAAAAGAGATCCTAGAAAAATAAGGAAGAAAATTGTTGTAAAGTGTCTGATACCCCTGCAGCACTCTCAATGATAAAATGCCCATGATCTGAAATGGTCTATTTTAAGTAAAGAATAGTAGCATTTGAGGCATAATATTTGAGTGTCATTTGAGTAATATTTGAACTGATTACTTTGGTGACTATTGCGAAGTAAAGCCCTACTCTTTGTAAGTTCTGTTTTGTCTGCCATTGTAACTATTGTACTGTTCTATGGATATCCATTTAGCACTAGATATTGTGCTGAATAATACTGCAGCAAACATTTTCTATGTATCTTTAAACACCTCGGCAATACAACAAAAATTTAATTGCCCATCAAGAAAATACTTGAAAAAGCTGGTGTTTATAGAGAGAAAAATGTAGAATATTAAGAAGATCGATTAAAGATATAAAATCAGCTCAACTAACACCACCAGGTAAACATCATTAAGAGAAACATGGAATCTGAGGGTGGTAAATTTATTTCTCAATGGTAATTTTTACTGGTTAATGTAGAGCTATATTAGATGGATTTTACAGCTAGTTAAGAGTTTGGGCTCTTTCAGGAAATAATCAATCAACATGACTTATAAAATGACAGTGAGGGTGGGGAGTAATATTTTCAGCTAGTATTTTCAGGCAGTAGAAAAATAAGTCCCTTCAAAGATGGTGTCAATATATTGTAGCTTCATTGTACCTTTTCTATAAATACATTCATAGTGTAATATAACAATCTGGCCCCACCCGAGGAAGTGATGCAAGTGATGGTGTTTCCCGTCGGTGAAGGGGTCGGCGAAACGACAAGACAGGTGTTTGTGAAATACATCCTGTCGAGGCCGGAGCGGATGTTGTTTGACCTTATTTCCGACAGCGGCAGAAATGACTACGGAGGCAAACAGAACAGGTGTCTCTGGGAATTACGTGGGCGTTGCGTGGGCGAGGCAAAACCGGAAGGAAAGTCCCGGTTCTAGAAGACTATATAAAGACCTCGACACACGGATTCGCTAGCAGAGAACGGCCAGTGGAAGCAGAGAAACACCACAGGCAAGACTACACTCCCGTCGGCCCATTCTATGTGCGCTCTCACTCTCCTGTTCTCTATTCCACACGGTTCGTCGTCATTAATAAAAATATAACCTTATATTTTTATATATGCGTGTTTGTTGTTTTGTCGTCGTACGGCGATATATAACAATAGTAATTATTCTGATGAACTTTCATTATGGTACCTAGATTTTATTAATTTAAGGACATTACTAGACTGGATATGCATTGTGGTAATTTTGGCTCAGAGTCAGAAATCAGAGAGCTGAGTTCAAATTCCAGCTGAATTTGTTGCATTCACTTACATGCAAATACACTTAGGAAAGGTATTAATCCATCTCATCTCCCTCCAGCTAAGGGTTGAATAGGAAGACAGATTGGATTCTATAGTTTTGGTTGGCAACCAGTCTACTGTAGAAAGAAATGGCAACCTACTGCATAAAAATCTTTTGCTTAGTCAGTCATGGATGGAAA
Source organism: Ascarosepion bandense (assembly GCA_037127315.1). Taxonomy (NCBI): domain Eukaryota; kingdom Metazoa; phylum Mollusca; class Cephalopoda; order Sepiida; family Sepiidae; genus Ascarosepion; species Ascarosepion bandense. The sequence continues at coordinate 31,111 of JBBBDQ010028774.1, read as the reverse complement.
GGGATATAATTGTCCAAGTGTACATCACATATGGCACAACTGACTGACTGACTAGACTGATGGCAAGGTTTCATCATTTTACTGCTGAAATGGCTAGATGGAACTGTACATTCTTTGATAACAGTTTCTTCTATTGTATTTCCCTGTTGATTGTGGAACTCTCTTCCACCTTTATGCTTCCCAGTAAAGTTTGATCTTCAAAAATATAAATGTAATGTCAGTTGTTAAATAAAGTCTTTTAAAATTTTTATTCTTTTATTCTTCTCTCTCCTTTTTTTTCTCATATTCTCTAACACTCAGCAACCCCTTGTATCTTAGGTGCTTTATTGGGTTAAATGATAAAAAAAATGACATACTAATCAATATAAATGTAGAGAATTGTTGGAGGGATGTTTTTGGAGTGCTCCAGGGCATACTCAAGAAACTTTAAATAAGTGTATGTCGATCCAATAAAATTCTCTTTCTCAAAGCTGACTATTGCTCACTTTGTCAAAAAAGGTTTTAAGGATATCAAATTAATGTAATGGTTACCATCCTCTACAACTTTTAATACAATAGAAAACATGATTCACATGAGCTTGGAAAACAATATTCAAGTAAAGAAGACTAATGTGATGCAAAAAATATTAAAATATTATCAATGGTTAAATGACTGAAAAAGTTCCAGAACATTAAGGTGCTGATATTAACATATAAGATATTAATTTATTCAGGTATATGGGATACTGCATTAATCAAATATATGTTTTATATACTTTTACTGACTACATCTTTTTGATTTGTTTATAAATAAAAATTTTGTTGAATTTATATAGTTTGTTATGATGGGCCTTGCTTGACTCCTGTTTTGGGTTAGTAAAACATAATACATATACATATGTTTATCACAACGACAAAGTGAGTCACTTATAATATATATATATATATATATATATTGTGTGTATTTAGGCAGCATTTTTTCATTGATGCATGTTTTATTAAATAATATAATGTTTTGTCAATTTATTTTGATAAAGCTTAATAGCATTATTGTTAAAAGATGAAGGAAAATCACAATATTGATAGACATTTTTATCTTATCCTTTCTGTGCTTTCGGCTTACATCAGCCATTATCAAAGATGAAAATAGTGTTGGTTGTAACAGGCAGTTTACGGACAAACAATAGTAGTAGTTGTTTATTTTGTTTGTGTGGAGGATTGGTGAATATATATTTCTTAGCTATCAGTGTGTGCATACACTGCACATATATAACATATTATAATCTCCTCCTCTCACAGCTGAGCGCTGATACCTTCGGGGTAGGCTCTCTGACTCATACCAAATCAGTTGAGTTTCAATCCCAGCTGGAAACAATTGAATGTCTAGCCACACTGATGAGCTGTGTTACAGTAAAATAGGCTTGCATGGGGATGACTATATATATATCTAGATATGCATCATTCATTCAGCAATGAATTAGAACACTCTCAGCTATTAGGTATGCATAATGATAATATACACACTAAAAATTCTGCTCCTTCTACCGAGCGCCCATAGCTCAGAGATAGAATCGTCGACTGATGCCAATTTGGTCGGGTTTCAATCCTGGGTAAAAAGATATCGGCTGTCTAACCGTACTGACACAACGAAACAGATCTGTCTGCGGATGACTATATATATATATATAATCAGGAGCATATTATTGCAAGAATTTTGTTGAACAAGTTTACTACAAGAAAGTGCTTGTAGTAAAATATTTCTGCTTTGTGTTTATGCTAGCAAATAAATAAAATTTTGAAAAGGAATTAGTCTATCAGTAATGTCTGTATTGTTATGGTGCTCTATCTACAGTAGAATGGACTCTTCCTCCTCCATACATACTAATCTGCATGAATTCCAGGGAGGCAGTTGTAAGACAGTCATAAGACAGTTGTGAGACAGTCCTGAAGCAGTCGAGATGCAGTGTAACTAGATAGTTTGGATGTACACCTCTATTTGCTGACTACTAGCACTCTTACTTTGTATATATGTTATGTTATTCTAATACACTGGTTGAACCTATCTTCTTGTTTCCAGGCCAGGATGAAAGATAAAAAGACAAGAAGGTAGTAGTCAGCATATGGAAGTGTACATCTGAACTGTCCAGTTACTCTACGTTTTGACTGCCTCATAACTATCTCACAACTGCCTTCCTGGAGGTTACGCAGGTTAGTATTTATGAAAGAGGAAGAGTCCATTCTACTGTAGACAGGACACCATAACAATATTTAATAAGAAAAAGTGATAGTTGGGTTAGTCTACTTATTTGTAGTCATCATATCTGGATCTGGTCAATTTTATATGCTCTCCTTAACTGAAAAGGAGGAAGCCTCTAATTTTCACATCAATAGAACAGTTTCCTTTTTTTCTATAAAATGCAGAAAACTAAATTTATTTAATTCACATGATTACTACAAGTTTCTATGGGGATGTAATTTCTAAAGAAGTAATGGCCTTTTATTTATTAATCAGTCACATTTCTATCACTTTAAATATTATTTTTAGTGGAAACCCATATTTCAATAAACAATCAGATTATTTGTTTTGTAAGATTTCTCAAATATTAAGGCTGGTAGTACATTTAAACAGTACATTTATGAAAATAAATGTATTGTTTAAAACATGTAAACTATACATCTACACAATTATGGATATCCACTAAAAGTAATAAAAATAGTTTCTATAATAAATTCTGACATCATCAAAAGAAAAAAAAAATATATATATATAAATAATTATACACATATAAATTTAATTTACATATATTAATATTAACATAGGTATTATAAACTATATAAGATGAAACTGACATAGATTTATTTTAAAAATTTGATCAACATGAATTAGTTGATATAAATATTTTTGTGAAAAAAATAACTTGAAAATCATACATGTGAATATATTTTTCCTACAGTAAGTCACTATCTTTTATATACTTATTTCAATATTTTTCAATGTACATCACAGCTATTTATTTTATTAAATATTCATTTTTATTTTATTAATGTCTATGTTTTGAAATTAAGTTCAGTGTTTTCAAGGAGCAAAGTTGCCAATTGAACAAAACATTGGCAGCAAATAACAAATTTATATAAATATATGCATACTTTCTATATTTTCTGACATATTTTGTTCAGATGTTTCATATCAGCCATTATTAATATACTTGTACATGCACACACACACACACACACACACACACACACACACACACACACACACACACACACACATATATATATATAAAATAGAAATATAGTTTTAAATTATGCTATATTTATATGTTTGTTGTGGTATATAATGGATATCAACATGGAATAAGAAATCATAGAACCAAATTTGAATTCCAGTCAAATTCATTTCATTCACTTACACACAAATATCGTCTAGAAAGGTATTAATCCATCTCTTCTCCCTCCAGCTATGGGTTGAATAGCAGGACAGATTGAGTTCTATAGCCTTGGTTGGCAACCAGTCTACCACAGAAAATAATAGTAACTTACTGCAAGAAAATCTTCTGCCTCATCAACCATGATCCCCCAAGTGTGTATTACATATGGCAATTAACTGACTGACTGATATTTATGGGTTAAAGTGCTTAATATCAGGGATAGAACATATGTAGATATAAAAATTATTTGGAGAATAAAATAGCTATAATCATCTTCCCAGACTAACACAAATTACTATATAAGCAATCAGAACTCATCTTGAAATGCAGACATGAATTCAAGCTTTTACTAAATTACTTAAAAATCAAAACCTGAAAGCAAATATATGCACTAGATACAACACAGACAATGTGACATACTTTAGATGAAGCTGGTACTTTAAAATTAACAAATACTATACTTCTAAAAATATTCAAAAATCTAAATAAATGAATAAACAAATTAAGTAAATAATAAAAAAATTAACAAACTACAAATACACACATACAAAAAAGTAAATGAAATAATAATCAACAATAATTAAGTAATTAATAATAAATAATAAATAAAAAGTTAAGAAACAAAATTATAAAATGACTACAAATAACTGCACTCAGATACACAATTATACCTAACACATCACTCAATAAATCCCGGGCCTAACTAATAAAACAACAACTTTTAGTTCAAAATTCAACTTTATTTATCAACATAGTCTCCTTCTAGGGTGATACACTGATTGCAAAGCTTTTCTAATAATTTTTATTTTTAATTTTCTTTTTATAAGTATTTCACCCCAAGCAAGTACAGTTTTACAGCAACTGGTGTGCAGAATGGGGGTATATAAGAGGAGAGTGATGAGAAAAAGGAACAAGTTATAGGGAGTGTCAGATAATGAGTAAGAGAATGATGAGAACACTAGTGTGAAGAGAACAGAAGAAAGTAGAGTGGACGGAGAAAAGAACAAGAGGGAAAGGATGAGAGTCAGAGAGATAGGAGATAGCAATGGACCATACATTTAAATTCTTGGAGATTTTAGCTGTCAGGGAAGCAAGTATACAGAAAAGAATTCTACAGGTGGGAAGTGCAAGAAAAGAAGATAACAGAGTAGAAGTTGCATTTACATTTTATTGGTTTCACTGTAAAATGGTGGGATCTAGTCGCTAGTCTAGTAGCTCCAGTAAATTTATGCAGAGAGAGCACCAGGGAGCTAAGTTCATCGAAGCAGAAGCTGTGAAAGTATTTATAGAAGAGACAGAGGGAAGCCACATTATGCTGGTGAGAAAGTGACTGCAGCTGAGCTACCAAGTTGGGATTGATCACATTGCAGATTCTCCATTGGATATTGTCAAGAACCCCAAATTGAATAGCAGGAGCACCTGACCAGATGTGACAGCAGTATTCAATACATGGGTGGATGGTAGATTTATATATGTGCAGGATGGATTCAGATGGGAAAAAATTTCCTGGCCCTACACAGTGAATCGACATTCTTAGCAGCAGATTTAGCTATGGATTTGATGTAGTCATTCCACTTGAGGTCTACTGAGAGAGTTAGGTCAAGGAGGTGCAGTGTTTTCCTTTCAAGGAGACTAGCCTGATCCATACTAATGAGAAGAACAGTTGTCTATGGTGGTTAACAGATAGCAGCTTCATTTTGGAAGCATTAAAATTCATAAGCTGTTTCTTACCCCAGTCCACCATAGATTAGAGATCCTTTTCAAGTTCAGCAGTGAGGTTTGCTTTATCAGCCTCAGCAAATTTCTGATCAAGGTGGGAGAAAATGGTGGTGTTGTCAGTATAGATACCTACTTGGGGACTTCATCAGGCAGATTGTTGATGAAGATCAGAAAAAGCATAGGACCTAGAATAAAGCCTTAAGAGACACCCGTGTTTGTATGATAGTATTGGGAGGCATGTTTGTTCAATACTACCTTCATTATGCAATTTGAAATGAATGACTGGATTAGATCAAACAATTGTTCAGTTATACCATAGCCCTGTAGCATGCATAGAAGGCCAGCATACTAGACTCTGTCAAATGCTTTGGAGATATCCAGGGAAACAGCTTGAGCTTTGCCCTTCTTATTGAGAGCCTGGTATATATACTCAGTGATGGTCATTAGCATATCAGCAGTAGACCTGGTGAAGTGGAAACCATACAGTTTGTCAGAGAAGAGACTGTAGGCTGTGAGATGTTGAACCATATCGGTATTGATAATAACCTCGAAAACTTTGCCAGAATCGATAGGAGCCTGATAGAACAATTATTAAAGGGGTCTGAGGGTTCTCTAGAATTCTTAAATACAGGAACCACAGAGGAGGACTTCCAGCAGGCAGGAAAGCAAGATGCAGAGAGGCAGTAATTGTAGAGTTTGGAGAGGACAGAGGAGAGTTCACGAGCACATTTCCTCAGGACAATGAATAGGATTTCATCACCGCCACTCACTTTGTGGGGGTCAAGCTTTGAAATTATTTTAGAGACTAGTGAGGGAGTAATGTTGATGTCAATCAGTTGAGCCTCAGTTCTAGGTGGGAAGTTGGGTATGGATACCCCAGATGAATCCAGTGTCCAGTTGGTAGAGAATCTGTGAGCAATGCACTTTTCCACTAAAGATATGAGGACCTCAAATTCATTGATTAGAGGTGAGTTTGAGATCTTACTGTTATTTAGTGAAACTTTTACAGAGCTGCCAGTAGTCTTGGGAGCTGAACTTATGGGATGCTATACACTGCTTCATTCTGTCAGCAAACAGCAGCTTAGCATCATTAAGTATCTTCTTGCACTCAAAAAGGTGCCAGTTATGGTCAGACATGTGACTTCGATAAAGTCAGAAATAATGATTTCTGTGGGCAATAGTGGCCAAGCAAGCAGGGGAGAACCAGGGGGATGAGTTTAAGTTGCATTTTCCTGGCTGGGATGAAAGCATCAATGCCAGCATTAACCCAAGAGAAGACCTCTAACACACAGTTTTCAACAGGAAGACTAAAAACTTTGTTCCAAGGGATGTCACACAGGAAATCGCGGAATGATTCCCTGTCTACTCTTTAGTAGCAGTAACATATTCTGCTGGTCTGAGGTTCCTGAAGAGAGGGAGATTGGAAGGAGATATTAATGGAAACCACCGTATGGTCAGAGTTTCCAAGAGGAGAAAACTGCTTGACATTGCAAGAGTCAAGGATGAAAGAGAAACAGAGATCAAGCAGTGAGTCAGGTTCATTAGGGTTTATTAGAGGGGAAATTAACCACTTGCATAAGAGACTGAGTGTTTGAAAATTTCATGGTATGGACACCAGCAATATCTGTGACAAAGTTTTCCAGCCACTTGACATGGTGGACATTAAAGTCTTTTTGTAGAATGATTTGTCTTTGGCCTCAAAATATGCCTGTTTCTGATATCAGTTCTTCATTGAAGTCAAATCTCTTTCCCTGGAGTATTCTTTTGAGGTCTGCAAACAGCCAGTAGTCACTGAGGGCCAAATCTGAAGAACAAAGATAGATGTGGAAGCAATTTGAAATGCAATTCATGTAGTTTTGCCATTGTGCGATTGACTTGTGACACAGTGAATTGTCTTGGTGAAAGATCACTTTTTTCTTCTTAATTTGTGGCCATTTTTTGGCGATTTCTTCCTTCAAACACACTAATAATGCTATATAATATTTTCTATTGATAGTTCTTCTTTTCTCAAGGTAATCAATGAACTTGCCTGCTAATGTTTGCACCTTTAGTTGCATTGGACAGCTTTCATCTGCTGCTGTCCACTTAGCAGACTGCCAATTTAACTTTGGAGTAAAGTGGTGGATCCATGTTTCATTCATTATCACATATTTATGCAAAAACTCCTTTTTGTGTTGAAAGAGTTGCAAACAATGCTCTGAATTGTCAACATGTTGTTTTTAATCGACTGTGAGCAAACTCGGCACCCACTTTGAACACAGCTTTCTCATTGTCAAATGTTCATGCAAATTGGTAAATACACTGCCTTCTGATATGTTCAACTCATCTGCTATCTCACACAACTTCAATTTATGATTGGCCAAAACGAGTTTGTGAAATTTTTTGGTGTTTTCTGGGACAACTGCCAATTTTGTGTGACCGGAGCATTCATTTAGCATCATTTGTGTCTGTATGACCAAAGTCAGCATAACACCTCTTAACCATTGTTTCCAACATAGCAGAGTCCAAATAATAATTGTAAAGCCATTGCTTTGCTTGAACAGTATTTTTTCATCAGAAAGCAATGCTTTATCAACACATGACATTCAAATGTTTCCATTGTTTCAAAAATTTGCAACAGTAGCTTCACTTAAATAACTGTAATTTGTAAACTGATCTGATCAGGCCCAAATTTTGTCAATTGCCATTTGATGGTTACTACTTCATAAAAATTATATGGACTTTTTATTAGTGGTGCCATCCATATGTCAAGCCCAGAACTTATTGAGTGATGTGTTACTCAATACGCTCGAGACTAATTTGAAGCATAAACATTACAACCTACCCATAACCATTAAAAATATACAGTCGACCATAATGCACCATTTATCAGCATCTACGAATAGTTGAGCACAAGCACACGTGTTCAGCATGAAACAGACTGTTGATGTCAGTATCCACTTTTATACCTATATATATATATATATATATATTAATGTATGTATATATTCCAGCTACTAATCAGACCACTGGATATTCATGTTCTCCTGGTGTTTACTAAATTATTCAGGTCAACAGTAAAATAAATATGCTTTAATGGATGGAATATATCAAGAAATGAATTACATTTGGTATTCAAACAATTGTAATTACAAAACTTTATATATATTCTCAGGCAATTGAATAGAAGGAAACACTTTATCAGATTAGTTAATAGTCATCCTACAACCTTTGCATCTTCAGGCGATAATCATTTTTTTCTGTTAGTTTTTAGTATAAAGAAAAGACATACATATAAAAATCATGACTTTTTCTTTCTTAGTATAGTTATAAAAACAAAAAATAACTTAAGCTTTCTTAATACCAAACTGTCTTTTCAGATTGTCCCAAATCTATTTTGCAAATTAACTTCTCTTATGCAAAATCAATATGGAGTCATTTTCTAGACAGGTATGTTTATGTCTCAGACTCATCTTTATGAAAGTATATTGAAAACCATTTATTTTCAAAGAACAGGAACCAAATAGAAAAGTTTGTAGCAAAGAAATCACTTTCTTTCAGAGAATGTTACCATAAAAAGTTTGGATAATGTGAAAAATGTGGAGGAAACATATTCACAGTTAGACATGATGGATACTAACGGAATCTTACTTGATGCTATATTCCTTGTTTTTCTTTGGTGAATTCTTTATTTTTAAAGTTTCAAAATAATGATCATGTTCATGATGTATTTGTTATGATTGTTTTACTGTAATCTTTATAATCTTATTCACTGATTTTAAATCTTCTATTGCTATTTCAATATTTACTCCATTATTTTTTCTATCAAATCATTATCATCAACATAGCCATTGTTCTTACCAACATGCCCACTTTTACATTATCAGTCATATATATATATATATATATATATATATATATATATAGTGTTTAATTGTGATGATGCTTAGTGCAAAGATTGCTGATTTTTCAGTGTTTTACTGGTAGAAAGGCTTTTTGGCAACCAGGTTTTTGTCATCAAGTGCTCAATATGGAAACAGAGAGTATTAATAGAATCTTTGTAGAGAAGTTTGTCCCTATGCAGAGATATGCTGATTTTGAAATTCCCTAAAGACATTTTGATCATTTTTCAGGGGTTTTTCCACAGCAGAAGGAACAAAAGCCCTGAAGAGCGAATACAACACAATAGTTCCTTCACAAACTCAGCTCAGTTAAATGAAAATCTTCTATCTAATTCCCTATATATATATATATATATATATACAGTTATCCACAGACAGATCTGTTTCACTGTATAACAGCTCATCAGTACGATTAGACATCCGATTGCTTTTAACCCAGGATTGAAACCCGGCCGAATTGGTGTCAGTCAGCAATTCTACCTCTAAGCTATGGGTGCTAGGCAGAAGAAGGCAGACTTTTAGCATATGATGTATCATACACCAATAGCCAGAGTGCTCTGATTCATTACTGAATTAGCAATGCATAGATGCTAGATGAGCTACTGTTTTTTCAAAGTCTACCATTCTTCCAGAGTACTCAATCAGGGTGTGAGAGCATATATATATATATATATATATATATATATATATATATATATATATATATGTACGTATATAAGGAGTTTAGAAATTCATAGACTGCTGGTGAATGTACATAAGAACTTTTAAACTTTTGTGAATTCTTAACATTCTGTTGGGTTCTGACTATGAAACCACACAGAGCCATAGCTTTGCCTGAACTAGAATGCTTTGGCTAAAAATAACATTTATTTTCAGAGAGTAAATTTTCAACCGAGGCCTCATTTACACACGTACACACACACACACACACACACACACACACACACACACACACACACACACACACACATATATTTATAATCCATAGTATATCAGGATTTTTTTCATTCTTCAGTTTTAATTTCCACATGTGTGGCTAGCCAGTTTAGTACAATATTTGAGGTTTTCCAGCTTAAACATAGATTTGTGATTATTCCATTTGTTTTTGAAAATTGCTTTTGTAGACCCCAAATATGTTCTTGTTAAGTTTTTTGAGAGGTACATAACACATTATGTACCTCTCAAAAAACTTGTACCAAACTGGCTAGCCACATGGGAAAATTAAAACTGAAAAAAGGAAAAAGACTGATATAACATGGAGCATAGTAAAAAATGTCAAACTTTACAATGGTGGTGATGCTGCAGATTGTACTGAGAAGAAAAGTTAGCCATTATTTTGTATTCAGAAAAAAAATTTACTAAATGAAAGATCAGTAGTAAAGAACAGATGTAATCGCACCTATAGATACATATTTGGATCATACAAACCCAGATAAAAGTGTTTTAGGATCCTTAAGTAACTTCTCCCTAATTTTTAAAATTTTTAGTTTTTCAAAAATTTCAATTGTGCATTCATAAAAGTCTCTGTTGTACATTTGAAAAATGTTTTAAAATCAGTTATTATAAACCACCTGAAGATACCAAAAGATTGAAACCCAGGTTGTGAAATAACTCATTTCTAAATGAAAAATATTCAAAAGCTCTACAATATAAAAGTATTGAGCTATGGAGACATAGTAAAAAATATGATTCTGAAACATGGGAAATTATGTGTCGGGAAAATGTTAAATTAATTTTATTACAATAATATTTAGCTCTACTTTTGTATTGAGCACTATAAAATTAAAAATAAATGTTAAGGAATCATAAATTTCTTATTTTCCTTTCTTTGTATTAATTTATATATATATATATATATATATATATATATTAGAGAAAATTTTCAAAATTCAAAGGTGTTGGATGCACATTTCGACATGGGATCTCTAACAGAGATTCCACATCACGTCAGCGACATTGTTTTGTTCCAAATGGCGAAGGCCCTGGGGTAAAGAGGGAAGGGTCAATGTTAACAACAGTCAAGAATTGAGAGTTCCCTTAAGGTCAGGGAAGTGGGACTTTTTTAAGCAAAACAGAATAGATAGATGGGGTATCAAATATCAAATGGTAGAGGCTCGTGAATGTTTACAGGGGTTTGAAAGGGTATATTTAGGAGGGGAAGGAATAGATTTAAATGTAAGATCTTAAAAATTTTTAATTAAGTTTATCCATTACAGGAAGTCATGAATTTAAAGTTATTAAAGAAATATATATATATGTATATATATATATATATATATATATATATATATATACACACACACATACATATACATATATGTGTGTGTGTTAACAAAAGAAAAGAGGGGTTTGGTACAGGAGTCCATATTTTATAAAGATAGACAACTAAAGGAGTTAAATTACTTTTTTAAGGTTAAGATTTTGAGCTGTTTGAAGAGGTGTATTTAGTGGGGAAGGAATGGGTTTCAATATAAGATCTTAAAATTTTTTATTTAAGTTTATTTAATTAAACCTTTTAGGTAGATGCAGCTAAATGCCAATTACAGGAAGTTATCAGTTTATATATATATATATATATATATATATATATACACAAATTGTTCCATCTTTAGGTCATAAATGTATGATGGTCTAATATCATGTTATGTAGCATGTACCACATTCTTATTACTCTTTCAGATGCAAGACAAATTCCAATCTGATACTGAAAATAGAAAATCATGTCATGCCCATGGCATTAACTGCCAACCACTTTGACTTAGAGACAACCATCTTCTTTAAAGTGGCCAGGTGAATAGAAGGAATAACAGTTAGATCTGTGGAGATCCCATCAAAGTACACAGAGTGATGTACACCCAAATTCCCATCATCTGTGATAGTCCAGTGAGTTATGAGCAAGGAAGTTCATGTCATCCCACTCTCCTTCTCACAAAGTAAATGCCATTGAGATTCTGGAGAGATAGATCAATCCTTGGATCAAAAGCATATATGTATATATTCCAGTCATCTCTACTCTCTTTCTAACAGCTCATGTGACTCTGGCTGAAAATGATCACAATGCTCATCATCAACTTTCTAGCTCACCTTATTTAAATCCCTAGAAGCAGCATTAACAAGGAGAGCAACTAGCAGTCCAATAATATTGCATATTCATTGGAGGCTGCCATCATGAAAATGATAAGCAGCATGAATGAAAACTACAAGATCCAGGCATTTGATTCATGAGTCTGTCTTGAGGTCATTGCCAAAGCAGAAAACAATGTGACTGAATAATAGACTTTTTTGTTTTTTCAGTTGAATATCTCTACAAAATACTCCATTTTCCTACTGAATATTTTTGTTTTATTTATATTGTAATTTGTTTTTTGATTACTTGATGACACACAATATATATATATACATATATATATATATATATATTATTGCTAATATCCCCTTGGTAAGTGGATGGAGTGATTGATAGAGGATGTTTTTATGGGGATCCTTAAATTTAAAAATTTTAAAAACATACCAATATTTTTTTACTTCTGTTTATAAATGTTGCAAAATAAAATTCCTACATTTGCTTTGATAATGAGGAAAAATGTATTGGTAAATAAAAGTTTTCCTTTTGTCCTTATTCATATATATTTATATACAGGGTGTATCAAAATACATTTACAGACTTAGGGGTAGGATACTTCACACCAAAATTAGGACAAAAGTTCTCATAAACATATGTTCAAAAATCCTTCATTTTTGAGTTATTAAGTTTAAAGAAAGTTAACGGTAGAAGGCGCTGCATTGTTATGTAGACTAGGTTACATTTGTCATTTGTGTACACTTGTTTCTTGTCTGTTTACAATATTTAATATGTGTAATAGTAAGTTAACTGAGAAGTGTTCCATTTAACAAAGGCAGAATATTTATTTGTTAAGCTATATATTTTTATATTTGGCCATGCAACTGGCAATGGATGCAAGGCTTCATGGCATTATCTGACTGCATAGGCAGCCAAGTCATCCAGCTGTAGCTTCTGTTTATCATCTTATTTCTGAGACAGAATCTGAGGCAACACAAACTTTAGATTGAGAAAGAGCAAAATCCACTCATATGACTGACATTGAAGAACATATTCTACAGGCTGTTGATCCAGGTATCAGCACATGTCAAGTGACCCCAGCATGTCATACATCTTTTAGTTCTGCATGGAGATTATTCCAAAAAGTTTGTAAAAGAATTTTTGGACTGAATCTTGGATTGTACATTTAATGGCATCTTCTGTAAACTTTAAACTTAATAACTCAAAAACGATGGATTTATGAACATATGTTCATATGGAATTTTGTCCTTGTTTTGATGTGAAAAAGTTGCCCCCAATGTTTGTAAAAGTATTTTTGATACATCCCATATATATATATATATTATATATATTAGGATGAGGAAAAAATAAATAACATTTATAAATCTAACATATTTCCCCTTTATCAAAGCATAGAGAATGAGGTAAGAAGAAAGAAATCTGCTATTTTTAATTTTTGTGTTGTTTGTTTTCATTGTTAAGCATTTTCTGAGTATGAAATTTATGTTTGCGAGTGTATCATGATTTTAGTTTGTTTATTCAGTATACAGTATTTGTTAATATGTATGCCTAGTAGATATTTATGTTTATGTATGGTGGTTGTCCATATGTTGATTTGGGCACATCTTTAAATAACATCGTGGGTAGTCGTGGTAATAATAGCTAGATATTTTAGGTTCTTTAAGTATGGATTTTATGAAAGTTGGGGATGCAATGTAATGTATTTGATGTTATTTGATGTTTGTTTAAAGATGATAAAATATTTATCAGAATCTCCTCAAAGTATTTTTTGTGTAAAGAATTATGTTCTTTTTAAATTGGATGGCATAAAACATCTCCAAATCAACATGTGGACAACCACCATACATAAATAAAAATGCTTACATATGCACATGCACACAAAAGTGAATATACATTATCATCTGAATACCATATAGACAAACTAGAATCATGATACACTAACACACATAAATATTACAAGCAAATACTACTTGACAAGAAAAATGTATGTGATTTTCTCTTCAGACTCCATATTGCATGTTTACAAATTAACCATTTGTCCATGCATTGAATACTGTTGCCATATCTGGTCTGATGCTGTGACTGTTCATGTTGAGATTCTTGACAAAATTTGATGAAGGATGTGCTATATAATCAAACCTGACCTGGCATCTCAACTTCAGTCATCCTCTCACCAACATGTGATTGTTTCCCACTGCCTTTTCTATAAATATTTTCAGGGCAAGCTTTTTCCCTGGTACCCTAAATACATAAGTTTAAACATGCTGCTAGACTGGTATCTAAGTTCCACCCTTTTACTGTTGAAATAATTAAATGCAACACTTTCTTTTTTTGTCCTTCTCACCTTTGGAATTCTCTTCCATTTTCTTGCTTTTCTGATAACTAGAATCTTCCAAAAATTAAATGTAGCATCAATCACCATCTTTTATCTTCTTAAACTCTTTTCATCTTTTGTTCTTTCCTCAGTCCTCCATATTCTCTTCTTTTTCACTTACACTCTCTGTAACTCCATGTGTATTAGTGATACACTAACTCACATCCACTCTCTCCAACTCTCTCCCTATGTACATCCCAAGTCGTCTATCACCCTCCTTCTGACATTTCCCATACCCAATCCCTCTATGTAACCCCCTGCACTATAGTGGCAGTGGAATGCCTTGTTTCGGGTGACACAATTAAAAAAAAAAAATATTACCACCTAACTTAATGTGAAATGATTAAAAACGTTTGCTTAACCAATGTATATCAAACAACACAAAAATGAGTTTGTTATTTCTTTCTTTTTTCTCCATATCTCATGTTCTGATGAAGTTTTAATAGTGGCGAAACATCTAAGATATATAAAAATTTCCTATATTCTTCCTTATTTTGTCAGTCTACTGAATTCTGATCCATATTTGATCCCAGCACACACACACACACACACACACACACACACCTAATGAGAAGTTCATCACTTAACTAAATAAAGTTATGTTTAAGTTTCATGAAGGCACCATTATGATGTGCTCACTTCTCAGGGTTTTTTTTTTCCCAGACTGCTATTGTGTCTTGGGCTTATTTTTATTTTTATGAAGCTTGGTGTAACTTAATATTTTTGCATGTGATTGTTTCTACAGATAGTTAATTGCTTTTTCTGTGTTGACTTCTTTTTTGTTGTGCTGTATTATTTGCTAGTGGTTGATTTCTTTTTATTGCTTTTTATTGTTTTAACTTCCTTTTAGCACATGTGAATGGATGTCTGCTTAATTGCTTTATAATGAATTGGTTTTTTCTTGTTATTTTGGTTGACCTCTTTTTATTGTGTTGAATTGCCTTTTTCTTACCATGTGACCACTTATGTGACCACTTGAAGGATTTTTAGGTAAGTGTTTCTGTTCTTGTGTGTATTTATGTTTGTGATTTTTTCCATTTGGAAGTTGTTATATTACCTTCTGTTTTTGTGACTGTTTTTGGTTTGCATTTTGTGTTATGTTTATTTGTTTTTGTTGGTATTTATGTAGCAGAGTAGATATTTGTTTGAACGTCAACATTTCCCCATTATTTTGATTTTTTGTTTAATATTTTACTTTGGATTTTTTTTTTTAATCGTATCACCCCAAGCAAGGCGGTAATGCTACTGATGTGTAGGGGGCTACATAAGAGTAAAACGATTAAGTAGAAGAGAGTGAAGAGGAAGACAAACCAGTTAGAAAGGAGCAAGAGAAAGATGGGAATACAGGTATGATGACAGTTGCAAAGGTGGAGAGAAAAGAAAGGATATACAGGTTGGTGAAAGAACTAGAGTCAAGTGGTTAATAGATGAGTATTGACATTGCATTTAAATTCCTGGAGGTTGTAGCCGTCAGGAAAGCAAGAATATGGAAGCAAGTTCGTGAAAGAGAAGAAGCTGCAGGAGTAGAATTGTCATCTGCATTTGGTTAATCTAACTGTGAATGGGTGAGACCCAGTTGCCAGTCTGGTTACACGAGTAAACACCTGTTAAGTTCCTTTGAGCAGAAGCCATGAAAGTATTTATAGAACAGACAAAGGGAGGCCACATCTCGTCGGTGGGGAAGTGGCTGTAGTCGAGCTGCCAAGTCGGTACCTATCACATTACTGATTCTCCTTTGGAGCCTGTCGAGAACACTGAGATGAACAGCAGGAGTGCCTGACCATATTGAAAGTTAATTATTGCTAATTTTTCCTCCAAACATAATTTGCAGTTTCTGCTATTGCTGGTGTGCAGGGGTGCTTTTTTATGTTTTCCCATTTAATTTTGGTAGTAATATTATTTTTTTTTTTGGTTCAATATGTATTTTCATAGTGTTGTGTTGTTTTTGTATCTTTTTGTATTGTGTGATGTCTTGTAATTGTTTAATCTTTCTTTAAAAACTATACCGTTGCTCCTTTATAAAACTTTTTCTTTGTGTTAATGTTAAATGTGGTTTTATATATTATGTTGTCAGTTAGTCCATTTATCAAATGTTCATTTATTGTTAAATGGACAGTTGTCTTTCTTTCAGCAGCTGTATTTGTATTGTTTGTGTTCTTATTGATTTTGTTGAGTATTGTTTGGTTATTATTTTCTTTATGTTGTTCATACAGCTGCAATTGGATTTTTGTTGATGCTTTTGGATAATTTATTTCGTTTGTGTAAATGTTTTTCTATTATATTGAAAAATATATTTTTCTATTTTTGTTTTTATTGTGTTGTTGTAGGATGGGTTGAATCAGACTATATTACTTTTTCTATTGTTTGGTTTGTTTTCATTTGTGTATTCAAGTTTGTTTGAGTATTCACAGTTTTTTTGTGCTGATTCATATATTTCTTTGTTTTCATTAAATTATTTTATGTTACTAGAGTTCATTGATAATATTTTGTGTTTGAAGGATGGTTAGAATTTTTGTTGATATATATGGGTTGTCGTTTTCTTTTCTGTAACGTTTGTATGTATTGTTGTTTAAGTTCAGTATTATATCTAAGAAATTTATTATTTTTAGATTTGTTTTCATGTCAATTATGAATCCCAGAATATTGAAGATTTTTATAATTTGTTTTTTTTTTAATATTTTCTGTTGTTCTACCGTCACAGTTTCTTAAAATTATTAGTCCATCATCTCTATATAAAAGTATATTATTTTTGTTGATACTTTGTTAGTAGATTACAGCAGATTGAACAGCAGAGTGAAAAATATCCCTGAGGGGTGAGGACATCATAATGGTGCTTTCACAAAACTTTGAAGTTGGCATGACTGTTCAATTAAATGACAAACTTCTTTGCATTAATCCAATTAATGCTTTATCTCTATCTTGATTTTGTGGACATTATGACAAAAAAACCTGCTTTCCCAAAATATCTTTTTATCAGTAAACCACTGAAAAAAACAATCTTGGCTCTAAGCATCATCACAACTCAACACACACACACACACACACACACACACACGTGTATATATTAAAATGAAAAATGGTCAATTTATTCAAAAGGCTAGTATATAATCAATATCATCAATCTTATTGCCAATATTGTTATTATTTTGTTAGCTTTTTATACCTCAAATTTCATTAAATCTATTAAATATACATATATATATGTATGCGTGTGCGTGTGTATGTAAGTGCATGTGTGTGTGTGTGTGCATGTATGTATTAATGGATTTATATTTAATTGGACATTATTCTTAATTCAAACTTTATTAGTGTGGGTAATTGTATTTGAAATAAATTCCCCATTTTTCCTTTTATTTTAAATAATGTGTAATATATCTTATATCCATATATTGCAAATGTGCAGGGTGATAGACTTATTGCATTCAGTTTAATGTAAAATTAAAAATTGCTCCAGTATAATAATATTTGAAACATATGTACATATATAGAGTATGATTAAGAACTTTGGGGGTCCCTAGGCTAATAAAATTATGGGACTTCCTTCAGAGCCACCTTCTAACTCACCCACACCAATATTAAATATTTTTAACTGGTAATATATTTTAGTGACTTTTACATAGCTTGAAGTAAACTTATTAGAAATTCTTTAAATAAACTAGTATAGCAATCTTCTTTTTGGGTCAATAAAAATATTCTCGAAGAAATACCACTATTTTACTATGTATTGCAAACCAAATTAATACTTATTTAAATAAAATGGAATAACTATCTTCTTTTTCTGTCAATAAAAATATTTTTAAGAAATACCACAATTATACTATGTATTGTAAACCAATTAAAACATATTTCAACACAAATATAAAAAAATGATTTTCTATAAACAGCATTATAACAATAAAATAATTAAGATAAATATTTGTCATAATGATAACATTTCAGCTTATAGAACTATTTAGATGTTATAATATCAAGAAAATTAAAATCATTGCTTTATAAAAATTTCCAAGATTAAACATTCTGAATTAAAATCAGACATGCTATCTACTTGAAACAAAGTGATACAAAGTAAAATATTCTCTTCCTTGCTTTACTTCCTGAACATTTAAATAAAGGAGTTTGTCATATTGATATAATTACAGTGTATGAAACTAATTAGAAGTTATAGCATCTAAAATATTAGAATCATTGCCTTACAAAAGCTTGAGGATCTCTGTGCTGCAGCCTATACTAGCCTAAAGAATAATCCAGCCCTGTATGTATATGTTTATATATATATATATATATTATATATATTTCATCCATGTTGAAACCCTTTGATATGGTGATCACTTGATTGATGTCAAGCGTAGAAATATCCTTAACATCAGGAGTGCTGGGAGAATTTCAAAGGACTGGAGTGATCAGATTGTGATACCAGCATACAAAGGCAAAGGTATAAAAAAGCAATGTGAGCATTATTGTGGTATAGCTTTACATTCATCAGCTAGTAAAATCCTAATAAAGATTTTGCTGTTTTGAATGAATGTTCCTTTTGTAAATATGCTACTTCCAGAGTTACAAATGTGCCTTCCAGTCCAACAGGGAAACAATGACTATGATTTTCATAGCACAACAATTTTAACAGAGGGCATATAAACAATAACAAAACCTCTTTCTTAAATATTCTGTCAGTTAATTGACCTGCTTGGGTAATCATGTCTCTTGACTGTCTAGGCAAAAGATTTTCCCACAGCAGGTTGCCATTACTTTCTGAGGTAGACCAGTTGCCAACCAAGGCTATAGAACTGAATCTGTTATGCTACTCAACCCATAGCTGGAGGGAGAAGAGATAGATTTCCTAAGAGTATTTGTGCATAAGTGAATGAAACAAATTTGACTGGAAATCAAACTTGGGTCTCCAATTTCTTGTTCTGAGCTGATAACCATTACACCACAATGCACATCCCAAAGCACATCTTAAATATTACCAAAGTTTTTATTTTGAGATGCTTAGACTGTCCTCGTCATTTCATTTTATGGTGACATGGAAATAATTGTTAACACTGGTGGTTTGCTTTTAGAAGCCATCAAAGTAAAAATAGTGTTAAGCATGGTGACCTTGTAGTATCTATATTATTCTCTATTTTCTTTTCTGTTGTTGTTCTTCATGCCTTTAAGTACTGTGCCCAGGATATATGTATTTGATATCATATAACTTGTAAGCTATTCAATATCTAATGCTTTTTTGCTAAATCTCAGACATTCCAAGTTCTTGTCTGAGATCTTCTGTATGCGAGTGTAATTTGGTTATTCAAAGAGAATAGGAAATGCAGATTCTGATTGGCAGTTCTTCCCATTCCTTAGAACCAGTCTGGACAAGATAGTTGTCATGTTTTGAGCTGCTACATTGAACCATCAGTATTTGTGGTAGACAAATTCACATATTTTGGAAGCATTATAAATAGACATTGCACTGTTGATGAGGAAATATCTGCCCTTGTAAAGAAAGCAACTGATGCTTCTGTGTCTCTAAAAGATCGAGTTTGGTCTAAGAAAGGGCTTAAGATGTGCACAAAGATGGCAGTCTACAAGGTCAGAGTGCCAACTTGCCTATTGTATTCTTTTGAGACATGGAATATGTACGACAGAAACAGAGGTACCACTGGGGAAATTTTACCAATAATGTTTAAGATTAATTCTTAGCATTCATCTCCCACACCAGATACTGAGGTCCTTGAAAAGGCCAATGTAATCATCTTCAAAGTGGACATTAAATGCCATAGGCATGTTGAGTATGCCATGTCATGCACTTTGCCAACAGCAGATAATCCAAACAAATGCTCTATGGCACAAACAAGGAAACACTTCAAAAACTGGTTAAAAGTGTCCCTTACAAAAAAGTCTTCATATAGAAGTTCCTGAGTGAGAAACTGCTACTTGTGATTAATATGACTGAAGGCATGCAATTAATACAGGCAATACAATTTTTCAAGAATATGCAATGAGTAGGGCAAATGTCAAATGTGTATCTAGAAAAGAAGAAATCTTTAATCCAGAAATCTAGCAATTCACATGTGATGAATGTAGCAAGTATGTCTTTCTTGTTCAGAATCTATTGTGATAATAGCAACAGAGATAAGAATATTAGTCTGAGTGTAAATTACTCTTCATCTTAGAAATTCAGACATAAATTATACAATTGTTGTTATTGTTGATATACATTTGCAAATTTTGTTAAAAATAATTAACTAATTAAAAAATAACTAATTAATTCTCACAAATGAATTTATACATTTCCAGGGAGTATTTGTGCAAAAGTGAGTGCAAAAACTTTTGAAATTGAACTCAGTAGACTAATCCATGAAGAACAAATGAACTATGCACATACTGACTGAAAAAAAATGAAACATTCATTCATAAGGTAAATTCATTGCAATCTCAGTATGTATATATATATATATATATTATCATGGGGCCAATTATGGTAACTGACTCAACAAACTCTTAAGGAAAAATTAAATGAAATCAGAAAGGCAAGGATGACAAAATTTATTTGTGTTGTTCTAAAGTTCAAAATGATCCTTTAATGTGTCACAAGACTTTTGTTGATTGAGTGGTGTCTAGCACTTATAGGAGTCTGTGTGTGCAATTAACAATACGTAAGTCAGAAAATGGAGCCTGTGTTGTTAGCCATTTCTGCACTGGGTAGATAGGATTCATTTGTCATGTGTTTGCCATAGTCAGGTGGTGTAGATTATGTCAAGCCTAAGATAAACAGGCAGTTGTCTTAAAGTTACAGCAAGCTACCTCACATGTATGATCTACCTAAGATTCATAAAGACAGTATTCCTCTCAGACTAACTGGTAGCAACACAGGCTTGGTGTGCCATCCTCTGAGTTCCTTCCTTGTAGATATAATTGACCTACTGATAGGAAAATAACCTTCACATGTTTGAAAGTCTACCCACTTTGTGGACTTTATCAAAAATGCTTCCATCCAATGCAACCAGACAGTTAGCCTGGATGTAGCGAGTCTATTCAGCAGGGTACCCATAGTGGAGGCACTATCTGTAGTCAGGAACAGACTGGCTTCGAACTCATCCCTAGGAGAATGTACCAGTATTTCAATAGATAACTTGATAGAGATGCTGACTTTCTGCACACAAACAACACACTTTGGATTGGGATCAGACATATATTGGCAGGATGAAGGCTTAGCAATGGGTTTACCATTATCACCATCACTGACTAATATATACATGGAATACTTTGAAGAGATGGCATTAGAATCCACAGTTCTAAAGCCAACTCTATGGCTGAGATGCGTTGGTGACACCTTCATACTCTAGCCACACCAGGAGGAGGTTGAGATGCTACTGGACCATGTGAACTCAATAAGATCATCCATACAGTTCACTATAAAAAAAGAGTGACAACTAACTGACATTCCTGGATGTACTAATAATTTGAACAGAGGTGGGGTTCAAGACATCTGTTTACCGCAAGTTAACATTCACTGGACAATACCTCAACTTCAACTTCCACCATGGAGTACCAGAGAAAATCATTAGTATCAAAATTGAAATATGAGCTGTGGTAAAAAATATTAGAGAAAACCATTAACATCAAAAAATTACAATATGAACTCTGGTAAAAATGGTTACTGAGCTTTGGGTTGATAAGTCCCAGAAATTGTTGTTCTTGTCCTTAAGGCGGCATGGACCAGTGGATATAGACATTGGTTAATTCCAGTGACTTGCCCCAAACAGTTATAAGTTTAATACCAGTCTATAGTGAACAAGAAACATATAGGCTTAGAGGGAGATAACACATGACTACCAAAAAGGCTTCACACAAGGAATGAGAATGATATACCCCAGTATTTATAACAAGCAGTATAGCCCGGCATAGCTCGGGTGTAATGAAAGCTTTAAAACTAATCCATGGTCCTGGAGCTCAGACTGTTTGGACGTTGGCACGAAAGACTAAAAAGCAATAGTTGTTTCCAGTTAAAGCGAAAATGGTAGACTGAAAGAAAAATGAATGGATGTAAGTCAAATTTTGATTTCCTGGTATCGATATCAAATAAGTTTTTTTCGTCGTAAACTGAATTAAAAAGGCTGAAAAAAATACAGACGTACAGGCAGATAAACAGACACACACACAAACATCTTGCCTTTTATATATATATATATATATTATTGATTTTCTGCACTATTGTAAGAACTGCAACCTTGAAACATCTGAATATCATTTCTTATGTCTTTGTCTATGAGTGTATCAAATTTGATTAAAATCAGACCACTCCTTTTATAACCTGATTTTTTCGATTATCGATTTTCAATATTTATCGGGGGTACCTCGACACAAAACCTAGCTAAGAGCACTTGCAGACGCTTATAGTACAAGTGTGCAAATTTTCAAGAAAATTGGTTCAGCCATTTCGGAGTCTATAGGTAACGGACACACACACACACACACACACACACACACAGACACACACACACACACACACACAAAGTTCCATTTATAAATAAGTTTAGATTAGATTAGATAAATGGTTCAGTTCAAAATTCCAAGCACCTGAAGAAAGCCAGAGTGTACAATGGCCAAAATAAAAATGGTAACCAAGACGAGGAAAATAGTCTGAATAGTGTAAATACTACCTCGTCTCAGAAATATAGACAAGTAAATTTTAATTGCTTTTTGGTACTAGCATTTAAGCTTATTATAAATTATAAATCTGGAATATATTTTGTCCTATAGTACTTCATCAGACTAAAGTGCAGTTTACACTGATGTGACTACAAAATAAAAAAATATCAGAAATTGGAAAATCTTAGCATCCCCACTCTCATTCATGCAAATGTATAGTTTCAACAATGTGAACATCAGTTTAGTCTGAGGAAGTCCTAAAGAATGAAAGGTGACACATGAAACTTTTTCCACTTTGTGATAGATTTTTTATATCTAAAATTGTTCTTCATATATAAAAGTCTATTTATTGTTTTTCCATACAGTCACACACACACACACACACACACACACACACACACACACACACACACACATAAAAAATACAAACTCTTTTCTTTTCAGTATGACATGTTTTGTCATTTATTTAATTAACAAATTTTGGAGTGGAATGATTTGAAGTTTCAGATTTTATATTCTATTTTGTATTTGTTCTCATTGGTTCTGTTGATGTTACTTGTATGTTGACAATGATTATGTCTGGTTCAATTTTTTGTTTGTTTTCTTTCTATTGGGTATGTGAAATGTCACATGACATCTGTGTGTATGATTCATTTTTGAAATGTTAGCTTAGTCTAAGTGTGTACTGGGTAATATTAAGTTATGTCACCTGCAAAGTATGAATTTGGCATTCTTTGAGTATATATAATGAATATTGAGGCTATAAAGAACTGTGTATGTCAGGTATTGAATATAAATAAATATAAATATACATATATGTATATCCACATATATAAATATTTGACACACCTGATGATTGCATAGTTAATGAAACTCCAAGTCATCCTCAGATGTGATAGTGGTATAGTATATATATATATATATATATATATATATATATATATATATATATATATATACTAGCAGTATAGCCCGGCGTTGCTCGGGTGTAATGAAAGTTTTAAAACTAATTCATGGTCCTGGAGCTCAGACTCTTTGGATGTTTGCACAAAAGACTAAAAAGCAATAGTTGTTTCCAGTTAAAGCTAAACCGTAGACTGAAAGAAAAATGAATGGATGTAAGTCAAATTTTGATTTCCTGGTATCGATATCAAATAAGTTTTTTTCGTCGAAAACTGAATTTTGAAGGCTAAATAAGTCCTCTGAGTAAGTGGTATCATGGCTGAGACTAAGAACTACAATTATACCTACTTAGAGCCAAAGCCAAAGCAAAAACTAAAATAAAAGGACTGAAAAAATACAGACATACAGGCAGATAAACAGACACACACACAAACATCTTACCTTTTATATATATATATATATATATATATATATATATATATATATTTGTCTATGCGTGCATCAAATTTGATTAAAATTGGGTTATAGAATGAGTGGTCCAATTTTTTTTTATTAAAGTCGAACCACTCCTTCTATAACCCGATTTTTTTAATTATCGATTTTCGATATTTATCGCAAGTACCTCGACACAAACCTAGTTAAGAACACTTGCAGATGCTTATAGTACAACTGTGTAAATTTTCAAGAAAATCAGTTCAGTCGTTTCGGAGTCTATATGTAACAGACACACACACACAGACACACACACACACACACACACACAGACAAAGTTCCATTTATAAATAAGTTTATATATATATATATATATATATATATATATACATATATTTTATATTGCAATAGTATCAGTCAGTTAAGTGCTATACATGATATACGCTTGGGCGATCATGTCTCAAAAGAGACATCACTGACAGAGCAGAAGGTTATCCCACAGTAGGTTGCCATTACTTTCTGCAGTAGATTGGTTGCCAGCCAAGGCTATAGGACCTAATCTGTTCTCTTATTTAACCCATAACTGGAGGGAAGAGATAGAATAATACTTTTCTCAAAGGTATTTGTGTGTAAGTGAATACAAAGAATTCAATAGGATTTCAAACTTGGCTCCCTAATTTGTCATTCTGAGCCAATATCCACTGCACCACAATACTTAGTTTATTTTCTTTTAGATATGATATAATTACTCAGCAGCCCAAATTGATCACAGTGTGTAAATTAGGTCCATCTCAACCACCAGACAGTGCTTTCTGGAGACATAAAATATGTGAACATTAAAATATGTTGGCATTCTCTGAACCCTATCTAAAACTTTCTTCACAGATTTGGCCAAATTACCAGCAGCCAAATATAATCTTTTTAAAACTAAAATTAAAAACTATTTTATTTATTTTTTATGTCTAATTTTAGGTGTATTTACGAAATAAAAACAAAAATAATATACACCATTGAAAGTGCCACCTCCACAAGGAAGTCCTGCCTGGGGCCCTCACCCCAGCAGCCCTCTCTGATTTGCACATCACTGTATGTATGTGTGTGTGTGTGTAAAAATAAGATATAAATGTTTTCACTTTAAATATTATTTTAGTAAATATCCATATTTGAGTAGACAGTCTGTTTATTTATTAAACAATATTTATTTATTTTCTTCTACAAGCCAGAATATTCAAGAAATCTTATTAAAGAAAATATACATTCTTCAACAACAAGATTTGAACCTGCATCTCCCTATGCAGGAGAAACTAGTGTTAGATGTTTTTTTAGACCAACTCAGCCATGGTGTGCATCACCAATGAAGCAAGACTGAATAGTATCTTATAAACATAAATCCCTCTCAGATTCTGGAAAGTTCATACGTTTTCATATGCTCATATGCTTTGTTACATACCCGAACATAAACAAAGTAATTTTTAAAGAAGTAATGGACTTTTTATTTATTAATTAAACATATTTTATCACTTGAAACAATACTTTAGTAGAGAGCTGTACTTGAGTAAACATTCTGGTTATTTATTAAACAGGATATTTAAACCCTCATCAATTTTCATTAAGAGTACCTAATAAATTAGACTACAAAAGCTCAACAATTAGACGTCTTTCAGATTAGACAAATATCTGATCTTTATTTCTTTGTTTGAAGAGTTTCTAAAAGCAAAGGATGTTAATAGTTGTGCATTTCTCACGTTCTATGACAATAATAATCTGTTTGACACAGGCTTCTTAAAATACAGGGGTGGACAAAATAAGTACCGTAGTAGCATAATTTGGAAAATTTGATTAAACTGTAAAAAGCATGTCTATTTTTATGTATGTTGATTTAATATTAGTAGTACTTCATTTTTTTGCTAAGATTGTTGTTTTTTATTTTTTTTTACAGGTATTATTTAAATAAATTTATTAAAATCATCAGTCAGGACTATTTCAGAATATTAAGTGATCAACTTCATATTATAGTTCCAGAACTGTTTCCAGAGATAAATACCATCTTTAGGAATAATAATGTACCCATTCATACTGCTAAAGTTGTAGCAGAATGGTACAAGGAACATTTTAATGATGTAGAACATTTTATCTGGACACCACAGTTTCCAAATCTCAACATCATTGAACATTTATGATTCATTTTAGAAAAACAAGTGAGGAGTGGATATCCTCCATCATCATCACTTAAAGAATTGGAAACTGTTTTAGCTGAAGAATGGATAAAAATTCTTCTGGAAACAATTCAGACTTTGTATGAGTCGATCCCACAGAAATCAAGCTGTAATTACTGCCAAATAATTCTTGAGAAGCACGAAGCACTATCTTTTCGAGTCTTCCAACTATGGCTTACACATTGGGCTTAAACTCACTAAAGTAAGAGTTATTTTCTCCTTCTTTCCTTTTTGAGCAGTTGATTGCTTGCATTGTCTCTCTTGCTCACTGGCTCTCTCTTCTTTCTCTCTCTTTTCTTTCCTTCTCTTTTTGTTTCTTGCTCACTGGCTCTCTCTTCTTTCTCTCTCTTTTCTTTCCTTCTCTTTTTGTTTCTTGCTCACTGGCTCTCTCTTCTTTCTCTCTCTTTTCTTTCCTTCTCTTTTTGTTTCTTGCTCACTGGCTCTCTCTTCTTTCTCTCTCTTTTCTTTCCTTCTCTTTTTGTTTCTTGCCCTTTTTTCTTAATTACCTAATCTTTTTCTCCACCACTTTCTTTCTTTCTTTCTAATAGAGGACAGAAAGTGCAATACTGAGATTGGCAAAGGATGCATTCCAAAAGCTGATCAGAGTCTTGAGAGACAGGAAAATTTTGTTGGAAACAAAGAAGAGAGTGCTAGATTGTTATGCAATGTCTGTCCTTCAATATAGCTGCAAATGCTGGACAATCTCATCAAAGATTAAAAAAGGCTTGAAGCAACTGAAATGTGGTTCTACAGAAGGATACTGAGGATACCATGAACCAAACATGCAACCACAACAAAGTTTTTGGAAAAGATGGAAATGAAAAGGAAACTTATACTGAACATCAGAAAGAGACAGCTGAAGTTTCTGGGGTATGTAATGAGGAAGAAGAGCTTGGAGAATCTGTTATTCACAGGGCTGAAAAAAGTCGGAAAAAGAGACAGGGAAAACAACACATGACATGCCTGATGGGCTTGAGCAAATTGATGGCAGAGAAAGGTTTGAGAGGGGTAACAAGAGCTACAAGGGACAGGAAAATGTGGAAGACCATGATCACCTATGTCCTGAAGAGACTAAGCACATAGAAGAAGAAGAAGAAGAAGAAGAAGAAGAAGAAGAAGAAGAAGAAGAAGAAGAAGAAAATATTCTTTCACACTTTCACTTATGTTTTACTTCTTTTTTCTCTTTCCTTCTTTATTTCTGTTATTTTTAACTACTGGCCTGAATGTTCAAGAAATCTTATTTATGAAAAAAATGCACTCTTTGAAAAGATACAGATTTGTGTCCCTCTATGTGTAGAAACCATTGCTAGATTTTTATTTAATAAAATTTCTTGAATATTCAAACCGATGGATAAAAATCAATAAATAAACTGTTTAATAAATAAACTGAGCACCTACTCAAATATGAATATTCCCTCAAAATAACATCTAAAGTGATAAAATCTGTTGAATAAATAATAAAAAATCCATTACTCATTTAAAATTTGTTACAGGTATTACTTCATTTACTGCAAGATGTGAATTTTTTCAGTACTTATTGAATGACACCTGGAACATTTGTTCCACAGACTATTTGGCAGAATCGTGTAAGTTCAGGTAAAAATAATGCACTCAACATGGAATATTAAACAAATGACAATTAAATGCATATATTAACAAAAGGAATTATATATGTACACAATTGAGAATAAAAGAAAAGATATTAAAAAACACTATTGAGAATGTGCTTGTTTGTATATGTGATACAAACATGTATGATGCACATGAGTATGTAAGAGTTCAATAGTATATGGATTGAGGAAATGAATGCATCCCAGCAGGTGTTGCTACATTTTGAAACAAGAGGAAGTAAATAGAGAGAAAAGAAAAAAATGTTTGCCTTAAAAATGCCACATATCAGGCAAACCCAAGTGGGATAACCTAGTATAGAATTTGAATGATAGTGATTAAATAAATGACCGTTCTGATACATTTTATTCAGTAATGAACATTTTCAGATAAATAAGTGTTGATAGAAACAATCCTATATACAAAGAGGAAAAAAAACATGCTAATCTCTTTTAGCTTTTTATCTATTTTATTGGTATTGTTTCTAATTATTCCATTTTGTTTTCATAGTCATTTTGTGAGTAAAAAAGACATATTGCATGATCATGGACCTAAATTTGCTGAGAGGATCATTGTGAAATGCGTGTAGGATTTCTTTGAGTAAAATATCCATCATAGCTTCTACTCGGTATCAGTGAGGAGTAATTTCTCATTCTTCTCTTTGACAGACACATTGCCTGTGAATCTAGAAAATCTTTGACAATATAATACAAATATTACGCACTGATTATGTGCATTGACTCTTTCAATCACTTTAGTCCCAAATGTTTTTCTCTATTATTTTGACTTCATTCTATTAGACTTAGTGATCTCATTCACACATATTCAGCATGCATGCTAAGCTCTAGTAACATCCTCAGTAAGCCTAGCATAGAAACAAATGCTATATGAAAGCTTTTAATTAAGATAAAAATATAAGGCCTAAGGGTAAAGCTTTCCATCAACTAATTGGATTACAAAAATGGGGGAAATGAATAAAATGTGAAAAAAAATGATGCATTTCATTCCATGAAGGGATGTCTTCAAACAACGGTTTTATTGAATCAATTTTATATATAAAATGTTGGTAAGGATAAACACAACAAATGCTACTTATAGATTGTGTCAAAACATTAAAGATGTGCAATTGCCTTTAAATTTAAATTTTGGCTGATGTTTGCAGATATTAAACATAGTTATCCCATAATGTATTAGTAATAATTTTGTAAGAAAAGAAAATAACACATCACTCAATAAGTCCAGGCCTGGCAAATAGATGTCACCACTAATAAAAAGTCTAACTTTCAAATGGCACATGACAAAATTTGAGCTCAATCAGATTATTAACTTAAAAATTACAGTTATTTAAGTGAAGCTACTGTTACAAATTTTTAAAACAATGGAAAAATCTGAATTATTTGTGCTGCTAAAGCATTGATTTCTGATGGAAAAAATACTGTTCAAGCAAAGCAATGGCCTGATAAATGTTATTCGGACTCTGCTCTATTGGAAACAACAGTTAAAAGGTGGTATGCTGACTTTAAATGCAGTTGTACAGATACAAATGATGCTGAATGCTCAGGTCGCTCAAAATTGGCAGTTGTCTTGAAAAACACCAAAAAAATCCACAAACTTGTTTTGACCAATCATAAATTGAAGTCACGTGAAATAGCAGAGCCGAACATATCAAAAAGCAGTGTATTCACCATTTTATGAACATTTGTCAGTGAGAAAGCTGTGTTCAAATGAGTGCCATGTGTGCTCACAGTCAATCAAAAGCAACAACACTTCACAATACAGAGTGTTGTTTGCGACTGTTTTAATGCATCAAGGAGTTTTTGCAGAAATATGTGACAACTAATAAAACATGGATCAACCACTTCACTCCAGAGTCAAATCAGCAGTCAGCTGAGTGAACTGAAGCAGGTGAAAGCCATTTAAAGAGACCAAAGACACAAACATCAGCAGGCAAGGTTTTGGCCTCTACATTTTGGTATGTGCAAAGTTCATCAATTACCTTGAGAAAAAAAAGAAATGCCAATAGCAAATATTGTATAGCATTATTGGTGCATTTGAAGGATGAAATCACCAAAAAACATCCACAAATAGAGAAGAAAAAGTGATCTTTCAGCAATACAATGCACCATATCACAAGTTGATCACAATGATGGCAAAACTACATGAATTGCACTTCAATTTGCTTCTGTATCCACTCTATTCTCCAGATCTGGCCCCTAGCAACTTAGCAACTACTGGCTGTTTGCAGACCACAAAGATGTGGACAACAGTTCGAACAATGTAAATAATATATATAATTACAATACCTCATTTCAGAAATATAGACAAATTATAAATACTTGTAAAATAAAATCAATCATTACATTTGCTTTGATAAAGTCCATCAAAGTACAAAATACTTTGGTAAAGAAAAGTTTTCTTTGTATCTTTATTTACATATATATGGAGGACTCACCCATTGATTTTGATGTATGAGGGTCCAGTAGCAAAGAAACAAGCAGTTGCACTGCCCACACATATGGTCTGATCATAAGCGTGAAAGCTTGTGCGGAACTTACCAAATATTTGGGAAAAGCCGAATACAGAGAACCAATGCACATAGTGTGCCAGATGGTCCCTAAATAACCCACCTCAGGTTATGAATTTAAAGTTGTCCTACTTCTAGTCTGGTTACCATCCAAGGTTATAGGTCCATGTCTGCCCTGCTATTTACCTATAGCTAGAGGAAGAAGAGATAGATTCATACCTTTCGAAAGGGTATTAGCATGCAAGTTAATGTAATAAACTCAAATGGAATTCAAACTTGACTCTCTGATTCCTCAATCTGGGCTTCTATCTATTACTCCACCCTCTCT